>PVKS010042760.1:0-15249 GCA_004027875.1 Aplodontia rufa | reverse complement strand
CTGGGCTTCCTGTGTGGTCTCTCAGTCTCTCCTTCAGGTACTCACCTCCCACACAGAACAGAGATCCATTGATTCAATTATTATTTTTCCATTTTCATCTTTTGGATAAAACTCCTCACCTGGCTAGAAAAGAAACAGCCATTAAAACAATCTTGCCAAATTCATATGTCCACCCACAGAAATTCTTCTAGGTATATCTAGGAGACAAGACACTAAACCTTCTTGAAAATGTGGGGTATCATTCTGAGTACATCGATTTAGAAAGTGCTTTACTGTGGAGGTATAAGTAACACTTTAATGGACTTAGGTTCCAGTATTCTCTTACATCAGCTATATATGTTATTAAATAAGATTTTCTCAGGACTCTTAATGGAGTTTTATTACTCTAATTTTTCTTGTCCTATACATTCCCATGTGGAAATGCCTATCTTTCACTGGAAAAGTCCATGGTCCCATGGCCTTGATACCCAGCATTAATGGACATTACTGAAGACAAAGGTTAAAAAGTGTTCTTCATCTACCTGAACACATGAGAGTCTAAGGACAGGTATGTAGACCTAAAATGGTCAATTGAATTTCTTTTCAAGATTGATTTGATTCTAGATGATGAAGAGACCCTATCAAGTATCAATTTTCATGAAACTTGAACTGCATTAAAGTATATTTTTCACCAATGGAAAAGGCTAGGACTAAATACAAGGAAACATCTAGTATAGCAGACATAATAGATGAATAAACAGAGATATTTCTGAAGACTACTTCTAATCATAAATATAGTCATGGTATGGACATCACATTTTGTAATCCAATAAACTGTTTTGTTTAAGCTCCCTTGAGATTTTTCTATAACTCAGATAAGTTGTTTATATAAATTTATAAAGGAGCTTAACTCAAACATCCATGGAAATCATGGCCATGCTCATGGCTGAAATTAAGTAGCTATAGTAATACAAACTGCTTACCTTCATACCGATAGGGTAATGAATAATATAGAGGTCAACATAGTCAAAACCAAGTGTTTTCAATGATTTTTCCAAACAAGTTCGGACAAGTTCTGGTTGATGAAAAGTACACCAAAGCTACAGAGAATAAAGAAAGGAAATCATTCTTGTTTAACATATTACCCAATTTGGAGTGTTTATTTCACTTAATATTGAGATATATATCTATTGATTAGAAACTACAGATTATAATAGTGATATTCCTTTCCAATCTTGGGCTTCCATTGATCTCATACATACATGTGAATTGGATGATATTTGTGGTTATCAGTAGTCAATCAATTGAATTGTGGAAGAAAATTACTGGAGAGACAATTTTTATAAAATAATATCAACTGAATCTCTCAACTGTGTTTCTTAAAGATTAAAAACAATTTTACTCTAATTTTCTCCTCCAAGCATTTCACTAGATAAAAATACACATTTCTTTATTGGCATAACTCAATGGAAACATGCTTTGAACATTGTAATAAGTACTAAACACAAATGAAGAATTCTAGCTATATCTTGTTTACTACCCATAGAACACTTTTATAAGGTTCTTTGATGATGACAAATTTAAAAACTGATTTTCATAATGATAAGAAACTTTAGACAGTCACTGGGGAGATATTGAAACCATAATCTGGTCCCAGTTATCTCTGATTTCACAACCAACCCTGAATTATAGTGCTAAGTGGAGAATCAATGATATAAAGCAATGCTACAGTCATAAATTTGTACTTCAGTGAGAATGAATTCATAATTTATTCTTTTTGATATTGTATCTCATGTGTGAATCATATGTGAATAAACATTGTACCAATAACCACATTCTTCCAACCATGGATCACCTAACATATCTTTCACTTCTATACATCATATTTTGGTGCTTTTTACACTGTACACTACATACCTTTGAAGTGTAGAATATGTCTTCTCTCTTCACGGTGCCATCTGCAATCTTGCTCCTAATAGCCTGACCTACTTCCTCTTCTACTTCATACACAGGAGCAGAATCAATATGGCGGAATCCTGCATCAATAGCTAATTTGGTGGCTTCTCTTAACTTACTATTGGGAATCTAGAAGAAAAACTAAAATTAGTAATTTTTTTTATTAAGGAGTTGAGTAGTTATACAATCATAGATGTATATAAAGTAACAATATTACATGCATTGGATTCTAATTCAGAGTCACCCCTATGTTGCTCACCCCCAGTCTCTTGATTCTTCTGTATTTCTCCACACAAGAGATATAAATGTGTGTGTGTGTATATATATGTATAGATATACATATAAATGTATGTATATATATATACACACATACACACATACATATAGGTTATGAATTTTCCAGCAACAAATGATTGCATAAGTATTATTGACTTCTCAGGGATGTGGGAGAATATGCCATGTCAAAACTAGTATTTAGAGAATCATGTTATGAGAAGTAATTCATCATGAACAAAGTACATAAATCACCATATTGGACAGAATTTTATATTTCAATGATATTTTCAGACAACTTACTGATGTAATAAGGGGCTAGTGCCCTGAAATTGGAATGTCCACTTTTTTTGTCAATAACCCTTTAGGAAATAGTCAAATTTTGAAGGTCATAGGTAGAAAGAGTAACCTCTCAGTAATCAACTTTTGCTTATGTTTTGGCCAATTCTGTATTTTGAGAAAAGACTCCAAACCCATTGGGGGTGTTTCCTAGGTAACTGCAAGAATTTGGTATCCAACAAACCTTTTCACAAGCAGAAATCCTAGTGTCTTGGCAATAGAGGACTCCAAGAGCTACCCAAGTTCAGGGAATTTCCAGAAGGATTCACTGGACTTAGCAACAGGTACAGTCATGTGACTATTTATATGATAAAGTCACTAAGTAAAAGTAACACAGAAGAGTGTGTGAGATATATGATAAAAGAAATATGGTGAATCATCTCACAGTGAAAACATACAGATTATACTAAATGTCACCTAAAGTGCATTTTGTAACCACATGGAAAATACTTTCTAAAAGGAAATCTGTTGAGATAATTCAAGGTTTCCAATGGGGCTGCTTAAATTGATCACCTAGACTAGGACACAGCATAATTCCTGTCTTACAAACATAAGTAGACAATATTATTCTAAACAAGAGGGAGATAGTAAAATCACCATGTCCCTGATTGTCCCCTTATGTTCCCCAAAATCTAGTGAAATTTTATATAATGACAACAAACTTGGCTCAGTTAACCAGGTATACATTATTTAAAGGACCCTGGCTTTCTCTCATGCATACTGGGTAACAGGGCAAGCTAAAGTTACCTGTGGAAAGAAATGTTTTGCATGTATGCCAGGACAATTCCTCTTTGAGGTGTTGACCATACAAGTAAATTAAACAAGCTAATTCTAAAGATGATATTACTTCTGCAGCCGGACATATAAAACCCATCTCTCCATGGTGCCTGGAACAGAACTGATAGTACTGTCAAAATTGTATGTGTCACTTACAGTTTCCACTGGACAAAACATCATGAAGGAGAGGAGGCATTGCTTTTCAAAGCAACCTGAAGGAGAGTCTATCACTGCAGAAACTTCCCCAGAAGCATTTCTGCATGGATTTATGCATGGAATGCAGTCTCTAGGTCTTATCTCTAGTCCCTTGGTAATCTATCCCACTACCCTGGCTCAACTGGACTATGAACATGACTGCAGGATACACAAATGAATCACTGTTTATACAGATTAGGGGCATCCACCATCATTGTGTTATAAAATATTGGAAAATCAAAGTTCACAAATGTCAATAAAGGACCAGATTAATGATAAGTTCTTTAACAGAGAGCAAACTGCTACGTTAACACTGTTATAACCGTATCTCTATATAAGAGGAAAATATATATACATATACCCCAAGGATATGGACTTACATATAGAAATCATGATCATCATGTAAGGGATTAGTCACCTAAGTTTCAGCCCTTAAGTCAAATCTTCTTCTTTTATGGAAGATATAATTACTGTGAAATTTACACTTATTGCATGTTCTACAAAATTTGGATGATGATTTGAAAGTTTCTTTGTTAAATAATAAAATGTAAAATCAAACACACTTCTTTCCATTTTTTTCAAAAGCTTTCTTTTTACATGAATCAAAATGGATGAGATCCTGTGTCCTACTGCCCTTTCCTGACACTAGCCCTCTATGTCTAACAGTACTCAGAGTAGGGTTGAAGCCCTAGGGGAACCCTTCCTGCCATTTTGCCCTATGAAGGAACAAAGTCCTCTAACCTGTCTTCACAATTGCTGTCTGCATTCTCCCTTAAGTCTTGCAGAAGGAATCTTTTGAATAAAAACTTTAGGGAACTAGTCCCTTGTACCTCAACTAAATGTTCAAACATAATAATGGAACTCAAAATTCATTCCAGTCTAGCTAAATTTGCTCACTCCATTTCAAAGGGTCATCTGAAAATGCAACATACTTTATGAACACTACCAGTAACTCACGAGTGCCCCTTTTAGGTCCCAGTTTCTCTTTTCAGGATATTATATTACACATTCCAGTAAATTTCCCATGTTTGAGAAAAATGGGAAATTCTACTAAGCCCAGGTCTAGAGTTTTCTGTGAGACACTGGAGGTTACCTTAGAATGGAATGGATGTATTCCCTACCTTTTATTTTATGTTGCTCATCTCCAGTACATTTTGCTACTCAAATGTCTCTGAATCTCGCTGTCTTTGAAGGAAAAAAATTCCTGAAGTATAGAAATACACAGAGAAACCACTTCCCTTGCAAACCAATTGACTGCTGACAATCGTCTTTTTTACCAAGTTGGTAAATAGACTGAATCAGGAGGGGGAAGTGCCCAGAACATGACCACATCTGTCTAACCATAGTCTCTTATACTCAGAAAAGCTCTATACTGGAGATACAGAGGACTGTGAGAGTTCCACACAATCCCAGAGATAGCAGGAAACTTGACAAACAAGATTGAATCCCACTCATCCTAGGTGTAATTTCTTTTAAACCCTTGACCTCAATATCCTACTGTTGTTACCTCTGAAGATTTAAATGTGCCGTAGCCCAGCCCAGGAATGAAGTGACCATCATTGAGCGCCGCGTACTGATGTCTTGAATTCATTGCTTGTATGTCTATACTTAAGCAGATCCTGCTTCTTCTTCTGCCTTCACAGGTTAATAAACATCTGGAGTTACGGCTCAGTAGTCAGTCACTGTCTAATGATTAACGAATTTTATTCCTTGCTTCATGTTTAGCAAATACTGTGTCAGAGGCATGTCTTAAAGCAGTATTCCACATGTGAGAGGAGAATTAGAAGAGAATTGGAGTCAGATTAATTATTTCACAAGGAAAAATTTTAAGAAAATTATTACTCAGCGTTTGAAATGTGTTAGTTATTAGTATGTTTCCTCCTTCACCTCTTTCTTTCTCTCAGTATATACATGTATGGAAAGATAGATGGAAAGATATGCTTTTGGCACACTGGAGCAGAGACAATTAACCACTGAGCCACAATCAGGACTCTTATTTTTTATTTTGAGATGGCATTTTACTAAATTCCCTAGTGCCTCGCTACATTGCTGGGACTGGCTTTGAACTTGCAATCCTTCTGCCTCAGTCTTGAGCTGTTTGGATTACAGGCCTACAACACCATGCCTGACTCATTATAACATTTCATAATGATTTATTATAGTGGATGGAACTATTTTTGACCAACTGTTAGCCTAGAAACCTCAGATCCCTGTTCTTCTATCGCTTTTTTTTTGGTATATTGTTTTCTTTTGGATTTTGGTCATGATAAAGTCCCTTCTAAATCATACATTATGTGGAACAATGAAATATCATACACAATATATACATGGAATTAAAAATGATTATGGAACATTTTTGAAGCCTTAGAAAAATAGTCAAATATCAAAGTTAGCTTTTTTAACTTTCTCATTGGTAAAATATTTTTCCACAATTACACTATCAAGTCTGAAGATGGTGTAGTCCTATTAAGTATGTATTAAAAACTGTCCTCTGGCATGCAATGTGGAATGCAAATGATCAACAGCTTTGGAGAGTTCTTTTGATATATGCAACCAAAGGTGAATATTTTTATAGATTTAATTGTTAGATTACTCCAATAGTACTATTATTAAATAGGTACAGAATTAAGACATTTTATATTGTTTCTGACCTTCTTCAGCATTATCCATGAAAAAAAAATAAAAGTAAATCAAATCGCTTTAAATTGAATTTTGGAGTAGCTGTATCAAACGTTTTTTTTTTCTTTCTTTTTTTTTTATTATTATTTTTTGAACAACCTTACACGATTTTAACAAAATAATATAAAATGTGTATAAAATGTGTAAATATTCTGGATATTGCAATTATCTCCAGGAGTGCCCCCCCAATTACCCTCCCTTATCCCTCCCTTCCCTTTTCCTTTATAATTCTAAAAAAAAGTATCAAACGTTTTTTTAAAAGAGGACAGTAAGAGAGAGAGAAAAAAGAGAGAGCGAGAGAGAGGGAAACAATCAATTTTTATTGAGTTTTTCACATGGTTTTCATTGCTCTGACACTTAGTTGTGAATGCGGGTACTGGGGTTTGAACCCATGTACTTGCTCATGCCAGGCAAGTGCCGTAATCGCTGAGCCACTGCTCCACCCAGCTGTATTAAACTCTGATGCACTGATAAAGTGGAATGTTTGAAGCAATTTAAAGTGAATCATGAATGTTTATTGTCCTATTCCTCACTAGAATTTTCCACAGCTATCAAACACACAAAGTCCTTCTCAGAGGCTTCACAGGGTTGTTCATGGTGCTGTACATCATGGGGGCATTTGTGGGGCTGGCATCACCCTTTAATGATTTGGCCTTTTACATCCTGGCAAAGAGTCACTGCAATCTGTCCGTCTTTCATTAGCTGAGGACATTCATTCCTCCCGTTCTCCTCTAGATGTCACTATACACACTGGTTTGGTTTCAGCCTTATTCCTATATTAGATGTCCCTTTTATCCAGACCTGTATTTTGCCTTGTGCTTAGCCCCAATTTTGGCTTCTGTTTTGGTCTTGCCCTAATGGGATCCCCCTTTGGGTGACTGCTGGGTTGGTTGTGATGGCAGCCACAAGAAGGTCAATCTTCTTTTTCATCTTTTGGTCAGCTTGTTTCTTGGCTTCCTGGCCTCAGGTGATGAACACTGTGGTGGCAATTTCAGTCAGCTCACTGGCATTCATCCTAGAGAAACCTTTTTGCAGCTTTCACTGAATATCTCCCTGGGCCTGTCCCACAAAGGCTACACTGACCATCCATTGATTGGTGCCTCAGGATCAAAGGGAGTGAAGATTTGGAATGCACCACACAGCTGCTCATAGAATTGGCTGGGGCTTTCATCAGGTTTCTGAAGCACCTCTGATATTTTGTTCATATTTAGGGTTTTCTTCTCCCTTCCTTTAGGCCATTCAGGGTCTATGTCTGGAAATTGGGTCTGGGCACAGGCTCAAATATTGCCTTGAGCATCTGGGGTATGTTCCTCCAGCCATCTCAGTGCAGCCTGGGTCACTTGTCTATACATTCCTCCATATTGAACAAAGTTAGATGGATCTGGTGGCAGTCAATCCAGGTGGGCTTGCAGGTTTGGATAATGGACTGTATCATATCAGTCATGGCTTGGGGCTTTCCTGTGTAAGAGGGCATATGATTTTTCACACTTTAAAAAAGCAGTGGTGGTAAAAGGCTGATACACAAAAATGTATTTTCCCTTGGACATTTCCCTCCTGATCAAGATAAGCAGGTCCTCTAATTTCTTTCTTTTTCTTTTTTTCTTTCTTTTTTTTTTTTTTTTCAGTGCTGGAGATCTAATTTCTTATAGGGGTATCTGGAGAGCCTTTGTCTGAATCATGGCTCTGGTCTGGGGACAAGTTCCCATTTTAGCCTGGGGGAGGGGGAATGGAGAAAACTTTTGTTCTGGGAAGCTTCTGGCCCTGAGGACATCTGGGAGGAAAAAATATACGGTGAGGAGGGTCCATTGTTTGATGCCTCCAGAGCTGAAGGAGTTGAAGGGACAATCTGTTGCCTTGGGGTCTCGGCAAAGTTGGGTACAGGGACACATATGGCGGTGAGTTATCTTCTGGCTCATAGGGCAAACTGACTCCCTTTTTTCCTTTCCTTTGTTAGGTTCCTCCTGCATAGTCCCTTTCCTTTGGACATTGGAAGCTGTTAAGCTGTTATAGCCTTGCTAACATCAGCTTGGCTTGTCTTCCCAAACAAAATTTCAACCAAGGGGGCTGTTTTTGTACTACCTCTTGCCAGAAATCAATAAGGGAATTGGTTTGGTTGCCCAGGAGACCAGTAGTAATTTCAAATTTTTATCTATGGACCCTTCTCAGGGTCATCCTACATCCAAAGTTGGCCACTCGGATTCAGAGTGCACACTTTCTATCGATTGAGTTTCACTCCATAGCCACCATTACAACCTTTCTAGATATTTTCTAACACACATTCTAAAGTGCTCAGTTAACTTTATATGACTCCAATATTCCACCTTGCACACTGAAGATAAGATTTTCATCCATCTCTGGCTGCTCCTCTCTGGAGGACAAAGGTTCTCTTGGCCATAGAGGGTAAATGTAAGTCCTTGGTCTGGAGCCTCCACCTGGAGGTTGCTTGGTGGAGCTCTGCCTTAAAGCTGTTTTGGATCACCATAGATCTGCGGTTTGGGACTCAACATTCACTTTGATCCTGTGAGTCAAATCAGGAGATTCTCCCCATTGTCAATCTCATTTACATATTTTCACACACATTCACACTGTCATGGTCAGAACAAAATTTCTATACTGCCCCTATTCCAAAAATTTCAAAACCAAATGGGAGTCAGTTTCCCCTCTGCCGGCTGAACCTGAACAGAGACTATTTAGGCAACTCCCTAGTTCCTTTTCAGCTCCAGCACTGTGGAGATTAATTAGTGATTCTCAGAGGTTGATCAAGCCTCTCTTTTACCTGCTTAGTCCTCAAAGGGGAAGTTAGGCAGGCTACCACTAGAGGACCAGTCCTCCACGCTCAGTTGTGCATTGCTAAGAGTTTCCTGGTTTCTGCTCCTCCTGGGTTCTATAGTGCTCTGGGGCTGTTGCTTCAGGGTGCCAGGTGAGATGCTCCTTTGGCAGGCAAAGTTGCCTGTGGTGCACAATAGGGGGAAGCATTGTCCTCCAGCCTCCCAGGGAGACCAGGTCCTAGTGACAAAAGAGGCAGAATAACCATCCTCACCTCCTCTGTCCTATCTGGGGTGCCAAAATGTTGCAGGAAGAGATGAGGAAGATATGGAAGGAAACCCAAGAAGCAGCTTTATACAAAGCTACTCAGCTTGGGTCCACGGAACTTACACGTCACAATTCCTGGACCCTGAGCTTAAAAGCTCTTACCATTTTATACTCAGTGGGAGGTTACATAAGATTGTTTTTTTTTTCCCCATTTTGACAAGCCAGACAGTGGTGTAACAAGTTTTTACCAAACAAAGAATAAATTGAATAAATAACATCTTTTGTACAAGGTGTTCTTTCTGGGGTAAAAGTTCATCTTATAACTCAAACTCTTGTAAGATAGATAAGCACAGTACAGAACTTCTCTGTTCCAAAGGAAGTTACAAACCACAGCCAGACTGTATGTGAGCTAACCTCTGTGCAAATCCTATAGACACCGTGGCAAAGATTTGCTGACAGAAAGCAGTCGAGCCAGTTTAAAGTTACATTGTCACCATAATTAGGGGCAGGGTCCTGAAACCCCTTCCCCAGCCTCCTTCATTCTGTGGACTAGTTACAATTTCATGACGTCTTAGAAACTTCAAACTTCCGTATCAGATGTCGAGTATAAACCACATCTATGAAATCATGGTTCTTAAAGTCAGATATCATCTTGAGACTGTTGTGTTACACATTTTGGTGTACACTCATTTCATTCTCTTAGTTTAAATTTCTACCCAAGATATGTTGACATCTCCTGTTCATGCAGACAACTAAACTTTGCCATTTTTTTTGACATTTTCAAATCCTAAGGATTTCTACTCATACTTAATCTATGCATCAGGTAACTAAGATGAAATTTTAACTTTAACACATTCCTTACTAAGCAGTTCTCTTAGTCAGTAAGTTCTGCTACAGATCCATGTACCAATTTCCTGATCCATCGGAGACATTTAGTAGGCCTCTTCTTTCCTCTGTTAAGTTCCCGTACAAGCTGAAACATTCGAGGTATGTTAGGTAACTTATTGAATATTGGTTAGAGTCCTCTTATTCGCTGTATATTTACTCTTTAAACACACTGCTGAGTGAGACCTGTCATTTGCACCTGTTGGTCTGTCCTTGTACCACCATACAGGAGGAACATGTCTGTGATGAAAACTAATTATTCTACTTTTATACACATGAATTATATACTCATTCACTTAACACTGTATCTTCACCCCAGAGACCCATAGTCATTTGTTCCTTAGTGAAACTTAAGATATTTCAGGATTTGAAAAGCTTTCTAAGCAGTTCAAAATCTAGGAAAGACTAGGAACCTCTAATACAATTTTTGAAAACCTTTCCGGGCAGAATATTCTCTGTGCCTCTTTTGTGTATGCTTATCTAGTTGTTCCCTAAAATTCACTGCTTGTGACTTTCAGTTGCCTGCCTAAATCTCCTGGATTCTAGTGCGTGCATTTTGTTGTGTCACCTGACTCCTGACACAGTCATTGATCCAGGTCCTACAGTTGCTGGTGTGATCCCTGGCCTGGGTCACCCGGCTCCTTGCTCAACTTGCAGATCCTGGAGTCCCAAAGCCTCAAGATGTGTCCCCCAAGTCTCTGCAGCTGACTTGGAAATGCATTGTATCTTATGTGCCCAAATGTTGCCCTGGGCTCAGTCAGGGATTGGGATCCATTTGAACCTTGGGGTTCTCTGAACCAGATCTGACCTTCATGTAGCTCTGCCTCTTCCCTCACTCTGTGCCAAATTTGCTGCACTGCTGCAGCCTCAGTACCTGTAGACTGCCCACAGCCTGGCACCAAAGAGGTTTCCCCACTCCTCTTAGCTAATGTAGCCAAACATATGTCTGTATTTTCCTTGTTTATCTAATATTAAGTTTCAGAAATTTGCTGTTCACCCACTTGACCGAAAGGCAGCTTTCCTACTGTTTGTGATTCACATCAGAGAGTGAGTGTAAATGTAGCCTTCATGCAGTCTGCTGTGATAGGTCGCTTGATACCTCCCCTTTTGGAACTGGAGGTACAGTTCAAGGGAGTCTGACCTTGTGGGCAGGAGTGTGCTCAGTGACTGAAACCAGGAAGTTTAAAAAGTCTATGTTCACAAACAACAGAGGTAGTGAGGGACTGAATCCCACCCCATGGTAAAAATCCTGGGAAGATTATCAGATTTTGATTTCCAGCCAGAAACTGACAATATCCAGGCACTTCGCGGGTGTTCATCTAACCTCTCCAAAAAAAGGCACCACCCAGCAAAGCTCCTGAGACATGATTACACCCATCCCAGCCATCCTGACTTCATTTTTGGACTCAGCAGCAGTTCCAAACTGGGAGTACTTCAATCTGGAAACTGGATGGAGTGGACAAAACTCCAGGCAACAGTGACCATCTACTCCCAATGTCCATGTTAACCACCTCAGTGAAAATAATTTTCTCAAACTTTCATTAAGAGTTTTTCTTTTCTTTCCTTTTCTTTTTCATCCTTACAGTGAGAAATATCAGAACAAATAAAAATTACACAAAAAGGACAAGTTAAATATTGTTGAATACACAGAAGACAGTAAAGGAGAAAAAATCACTTATAGAACATGACCAGAATATTCAAGAGCTCTGGGACAATATTAAAAGACCAGACCGGAGAATCATTGAAGCAGAGAACATGGAGCTGTAAACTAATAGCATAAAGAATATTTTCATTCTAGATTGTTCTTCCCCATGTTTGCAGAGGCCCTGCTAACTGAAGTGAAGGTCATTCTTCAAAATGGGTATATGCTGGCTCTCTTAACATATTGTGAGAGCCCTCATGGAAGAAAACCACTCCTATAGGTCCTAATCATCATTATAACTGTTTAAGTTGAAACTGTTTAGTATATGCACCTATAGGCTCACATTTCTTCATTGCCTGGACTGGCAGCTGTTAATCTGTGCTTCCCAAGTAGCACCCTATCCCAATGAAGCAGAGGCATAAGAAGCTCCAATAACCCTTACAACAGTAATACACATTGCCAGTCTTCAAGCCACATCCTCTGAATTGGAAAATGAGGAAAAGGGGTAATAACTCCCATCCTCACTCTCACAGCTCTCCATCCAAGGACTCCATGGCAGGGGTCCTAGATGAAAACCAAGAAAAATATATCAACATTAGTGATTAGTAACTCAATCAAAGAGCTGAAAGAAGAATTAAGGAAAGAGATCAGAGATCAGTTTCAGGTGATGAGAGAAAACTTTCATAAGGAAACAAGGGAACAATTCCATGAAATGAAAGACCATATTTATAAAGAGTTTCATGTCCTCAAGAGAGATGTATCAAAGCTATCAGAATTGAAAAATATTCTCAACCAAATCACATCCTCACTGGATGATACTAACACCAGAGTAAACTCAACACAAAATAGAACTTCAGCTCTAGAAAAATGTACATCAGATAATGAAGACAGGTTGAACAATGTCGAGTTCAAGGAGGACAGACAAGAAAAGAAACTTATTGTGCATGACCAAAACTTTCAAGTAATACTTGATGAGATGAGAAGAAATAACCTGAGAGTATTTGGAATGGAAGAAAACATTGAACAACAAACTGGGGGCATTAAGAACATATTAAATGAAATTACCAAGAAGAACTTTCCTTATATCAGGATTGACCCAGAATACCAAATCCAAGATGCCTATAGAACACTAAACAGACCTAACCAAATGAGAAATTCACCAAGACATATCATATATAAAATTATTAACAGAGAAACTAAAGAAAGAATTCTAAAAGCAGCTAGGGAGAAGCCCCAAGTTACGTTCAGAGGCAGACCAATTAGAATCACTATGGATTTTTCAGATCAGACAATGAAGGTCAGAAGAGCTTGGAACAATATTTTTCAAACCATGAAAGAAAACAATGTACCCTGCAAAACTCAGCTTTAAATGTGATGGAGAAATTAAATACTTCAATGATAAATTCAAGCTAGCAAGATACATGAACACAAACCCTGCATTACAGAATATTCTCAAGGACAGTCTTCATTCAGAAGAATATGCTAATAATTCCCTAAACCCCTAAACAAGAGAGTGTCTATAATCACAATACACACCAAAAGAAACTCAAGATGGCACAAAACAGCAACAATCACAAAGTCTGGGACTCAGATTCCCATATCTATTCTAGCTCTGAATGTGAATGGTCTCAATGCCCCAAATAAAAGACACAGATTGGTTTACTGGATGAAAAAACAAAACCCAACAATATGTTCTCTACAAGAAACACACCTCACACTCAACAATAGACACAGATTGAAGGTGAAAGGTTAGCAAAATGTCTACTAGGCCTGTGGCCCCAAAAAATAAACTGGAGTGGCTATCCTAAAATCTGAAAAAGTTAGTTTTGATATAAAACTACTCAGAAAGGACAAAGATGGACACTACATCATACTAAAAGCGATAATTCATCAAGAAGACTTAAAGATAATTAACATTTATGTCCCCAATCACAATTCCCTCAAATATATGGAAAAAAATACTCAAGGACATTAAACCCCTCATTAATCTCAACACAATAATACCGCAAGACTTCTATACACCATTATCAATGTTGGACAGATCATCAAAATAAAAAAAATCAACAAAGATGTCTCCAATCTGAACATCTCTATTAATCAATTGGGCTTAACAAACATCTACAGAATATTCCATCCTGAATTGGCTAAATTTACCTTCTTCTCATCAGCTCACGGATCCTTCTCAAAAAATAGACCATATCCTAGTCCATGGAGCTAACCTTAATAAATTCAAAAAAGTTGATATAGTCCCGTGTATCCTGTCAGATCACAATGCCATGATCTTAGCAATCAACAACAAGAAAAACAACAGAAGCCACTCTGATACATGAAAATTGAATAATACCCTTTTAAATAAAGAATGGATAAAAGACCAAATGAGATCAGAAATCAAGAAATTCTTGGAAATGAATGAGAATGATGAAACGATATATTGAAATCTCTGGGATAGTATGAAATCTCTGGGATAGTATGAAAGCATTCTTTTTTTTATAATTAGAATTCATGTTTTATTTTACTTGTGAAAAATTATATACCTATAACATTATTAATCTGAATTATGTGATCTATAGAAGAATATGAAAGCATTCTTAACAGGTAAATTTATAGCACTGAGTGCATACATCAAAAATCTGGAAAGAGCCCAAATAAATAGTCTTATGCTCCAACTCAAACTTGTACAAAAAGAGGAACAATTCAATTCAAAAGCTAATAGAAGATAATAAATAACTAAAATGAGAGCTAAAATCAATGAAATTGAAAACAAAAAAAGCAATTCAAATTATCAACAAAATAAACAGTTGGTTCTTTGAAAAAATAAGTAGATTGACAGACACCGTGTCAACCTCACCAAAAAGAAGGTTGAAACGAAGCAAATCAATAAAATTAAAGACAAAAAAATGGAGATGTCACCATAGACTCAGCAAAAATCCAGAAGATTATCAGAATTTATTTTCAAAATTTATACTCTGCCAAGTTTGATAATCTGTTTTTTGTTTTGACAAATTGATCCAGTATTTTTATTTTTATTTATTTTTTTTTGAGAACTACAATTTAATTTGTAAAATGAAGAACAAAAGTATTTTAAAAATCACTTTATGGCACAGAACACAATAAACATATCTATGCAAACAGTAGTTAAGATTTTTGTGTTAGAAGCAAAATAGGGAAGAACTTAAATTAAGCCTAACATTTAAGGAATAGATATTTATAAGTTTCTGGTTTACTTAGGTTTAGTTTTATAAGGAACAGGGGGAAGGCTTTTAAACCTTCAAAAAAATCAGATGATTTTTTTTATAAAAATAAAAACATACTTAACATTAGCAGTATATTTTTTACCTCAGCAAAAGGTTTTCCTTTGATAATTCTGAATTCTGTTGTTCATTTATCAAATTTGTGAAAAATATCTGGTAATTTCTTTTAATTTTTTTTATTTTTTTTATTTTTTTTTTTATTTTTGAACAACCTTACAAGATTTTAACAAAATAATATAA
>PVKS010042759.1:0-15241 GCA_004027875.1 Aplodontia rufa | reverse complement strand
CAACTTTATTTAGTTTTTCACGTGGCCTTCGTTGCTCCAACACTTAGTTGTGTACGTGGTGCTGGGGTTTGAACCCGGGTCCTTGTGCTTGCCAGGCAAGCGCCGAAACCGCTGAGCCACCGCTCCAGACCCCCCGCCCCAAATGTTTTGATAAAATATTCGGCAGCTATTTTTTAAAAAGGAAAAAATAATGAGCTCAAATAAATTCTATCAAGATTTTATTGGATTAACTTCCTTTATTAAAGTTTCATTAAAAAGACATATGATACCACTAAAGCGCTTAGCTTCTGTGGTAATCTTATATATCAGCTTGCCTTTCCCTTCACCCCTGCCCTGCCAAAGAGAATACATTACTCAGTAAGAATATCTTGAAATATAAAAGTATTTAAATGTAAAAGCAGTGCAGTTTGTATTCAGCTACAAGTCCAGCTGCTTTTCCTTCTAGTTATAATAATTAGGGGACATAGGGGATTGTGGGATTTGGGGGATTTGGGGCTTGAGATGTTTTGCACTGGAAGTTGGCTCTCCCATGGCCTGGGCCTCCTACACATCTGATAACCTGGTTTTTTGTGATCTCTCTGCAATTTCAAGTGTTCACATAGCTTGCCATGTGTGGGCGTGGACATCTCTGCCAAAGTGATCTTTCTGGAATAGTGTGACAAGAACAGGTTACCTGGATGCTGACATCAGAGGCTTCCAAGTTCAGGGTGATGTGTGTCTACCAAGTGGCCCAGACATGATTGAGTGATCAGCCTGAAGGCAGTCTGCAAGCACATTGCAGTGAAGGGTAAAACTCTGAAGGGGTGTAGAGGCCCTGAGCAAGGGAAGGGAATAGACTTCAGAACCCTTTCTCTCCCTTCAAGGGACCATCCCATACTGTGCTATGCCCTCCTATGCCATTCAGTTGGCTACTTGGTCATAAAGCATCCCAGTCATCTGTCTTTGCTCTAGAGGATCAGGGTTATGCGCACACTGGCCTGAGGTCTTGTTTCTAGAACCCCTCCCTATAACACACTTTGGAGCATTGTTAGAGGAGAAGAGATGAAAAGACAGGTTTTGAGATTCAAACTTTTTTTTTTTTTTAAGAGAGAGGGACAGTGAGAGAAAGAATCAATTTTATTTAGTTTTTCATGTAGCCTTTGTTGTTCTGACACTTTGTTGTATACATGGTACTGGGGTTCAAACTTGTGTCCTCGTGCATTATAGGCAGGTACCATAACCGCTGAGCTATTGCTCTAGCCCCAATAACAAACATTTTGTGGCTGCGGTTATATTTTCTGGGGCAACCACAGTTCTGAGTTAACTATGTGAATTTAGCCCCAGATAAAGATTAACTTTACCTTTGCTTCTCCAAACTCTGATGGCCAGTAGGAATTTTATCCCCTCTCCAAGGAATGAATGGATAAATGACTCAATGAAGATGGTATTTTAGATGAGTTAGTTGAAAGTGTGGTTATTTTCTCTTAATCATTTGTTGGACATAAGACCAGGATACAGTCTCTCTGGTTCATTTCTAGCCCTGTGTTCTTTCTGAGACAGAAGACCCAAACTTAAATTTCCACAAGTGATGGTTCTCCCTCCTCATTGTTTGTGGATGCTGCATGGCCATTTCTGCTCACATTTCCTGGAGTCAGAGATTGGTCTGAGAAATGATATGGCAAATTATGTGGCTGCAGGCGTGTCTGTGGCTACACCTACTACCTCTCTCTGCATCATCAAAATCCATGTGCTTCACTCATCCACATCCACCCACTGTCATATTGGCTCCCCACCAGCCTGCTGGGAAGAGCCTGACAGGTCATCATCCAGGAAGTGCCGGAAGAGATAGGGAAAGCCCAAGCTCAAAGCCTGGTTTGTAGAGAACTGAACAGCACTGATTCCAGTCAAAGAGAAGCAACTGGGGGACATCTCCTTTAGAGAAAATTAAATGTTTCAATACTGTGTGTAGAGTTCAACTGTGCTTTGAGAGGCTTTTTAAAAAGTGCTTGTGAAACAGTTTATAAAGAGGGAAAAAACTGAATTAGCCCAACAAAATCACAAAGAGTTATTTTATTGTCAGAAGAAGAATTCTAAAAGGCAGCCTGTTGCACAAGGGATTAACTAGCTTCAGTTAAGGTTTCCATAACAATGAAAACAAATTCTAGCATTTTTTTTTTCTAAAAGGCAAAGCAGTTGGGCTGTGTGATTCTGCCCAGATTGCCAGGCTCACAGACCCAGTTTGCAGAAGCTCAGGTGTAGCCATTGCTCCAGGTGACCTGTCCTGGCTTCCAAACTTATGCATCTGAGCCCTGTGAACAGCTTCAGAGCCACCTGTTTCTGGTGTTTGCTTCTTTTGCTGCTCATTTGCACCATTTTTAAGTGTAGTTTAGTGGTATTCACCATACTACATTGTTACGCAACCATTAGTACCATCCATCCCGAGAACTGTCTTATCATCCCAAACTGAAATTCTGTACCCATTTAACACTAATTACCTACTCCTTCCCTTCCCCCAGTATTTAGTTCTGGAATGCCCCTCAAAGCTTCATATGTTGAAGACATTGTTAGGATAAGAATCCTCTGCCCCAGAGTCACGCAGATCAAACATGTTTGACCTGACTTTTTTAGTGGAAGGTCTAGGGTAAAAGCCTATATAGATCAGTCAAAAATGAAGTACAGATTTATGTATTCGCAGTTTCTTCCAGCCAATTTAAAAGGGTGAGAAAGAATAGTTCCTCATCTTCCCTGGCAATTTGCATGCTCAGAAGGATCAGCATCACAAAAAAGACTATGCTTCCTCACTCAGGAAACACTTGCAAGGGACATGTGTGAACACATGCCACCGGAGCCCAGCTCCCTTGCCACACAAGGGTGGTAATGATTCCAGAAAGGGAGGGAACAAAACTGGAGTCGAAAAGTGCATACAGAATTCTTTTATTTAACTTAAACCATGTAGTAATTTAACTACTAGAAAAAAGCAGAGTAAGAGAAACTAAAGTTGCCTTAGCTTCAGCCATTCAAAATAGTTTTTCCCCCCTAATGTAAAGAATCAGAGTATATCGATAACAGGAATAAATTCTTACAACAGAATATACAAAAACATTTTGAAATTTTTTTATCTACTGATTTTATATAAACAGAGGATTTCTTAGGAATAATTTATACACAGAAAGTCATTTATGTAACAAATTGGCCATGTTATTACCTCTTTTTTTTTAAAAAACTTTTTTTAAACAAGAAAACTCAGAAAATGCATTATTTGCGATGCATCCATTCCATCGCAATTTTTTTTTTTTTGGTTTCTTATTTTTGTTTTTTTTAAATTTTTTTAAATTCCAGAGGTAGACAAACTCTGGCAAACCTCTCACCTCAACCTCACTGGCTTAGAAAGCAAACAGGTGTTTTCGCCAGGACTGTGTTCCACCTGTGGATGTGTCTGCACAACACCAAACAACCAAATGAGAAGTTGAAAACAAAAAACAAATGGTTTCTAGACCTTTCTCCTATGGCGAGCAAAAGTTCCAGATGTTTCCAACAATCAGGATTTATCAGAGTTGTGTAGACATGGCCAATTATCATTGGGAGTTAGAGGACATGGAGTCAAACTTAACAAGAATTATATTGGGGTATGCTGTACTTTTTATTAAGAAGAAGTTGTTCTGAACTGGAAAAATGTATCTTCGGTGTTCTGCCTTAAGTAAAAATAAATAAGGTCTCTTCCTTGCTAGGACTAAGTATTCATCACGATGTGAGGCACAGAAGCAAATGGCCGGTGTGCCCCAGAATCTTTTGTGTGACCACTGTGAAAACCATCTGTGGTGCCCTGAAATTCTTCCATCTCTGCGGCATCGCAGACATGGGCAACAACCACGCTGGCAAGCCAGATGCTGCAGCATCTTGGCCCGCTGCCCTGTGGGGCAGCGACACCTCTGCTGTTTCCAAGGCCAGTGAGGTTCTCCCATCTGTTAAAGTCACTACACTCCAAAGGGAAAGAACCAGTAAAAGATCCCCTTCCCAACCAGAGGATTCTAGAAGACCAAGATACTGAAGATACAGAACTACTTTTAAAATCATCATCATTCCTTTGTTATATAGGGCACAAAGCATGGGGGGGAAAGAGGGTGAACCACGGCCTGGGTCCAAAAAAAATCTTTTTTTTTCTTTTTCTTTTTTTTTTTTGGCATATTGTAAAGCTAGCTAGTAAACAGGTGTCCTAAAATATGGATCACAAACACACATTTGCACACACAGAGAAAAAAAAGTGTCTTTAAATTATTTTCAGCAATTATAAACTACAAACATTTTATAAAATTATTCTATGTTCTTACAAAATGCAATGAAACATTTAATTAGTTCTTGTAAACCAGATCTTCGTCAACTGACTACCCGTAATCTACTGGACTTAAGAGCCCTATTGGAAACACTAATGAGTGACTAATTAAAAAAATGTTTACTGGAAAGATGCAGACACACAAACATGGACATACAAATGAGTGAGTACTATGTTCTTGCAGAAACAAAATAAACAAAACTCTAAAGTCATGCCCCAGAACTGACAACTCAACTGGTGAGTGTGATATAGTTCGCGTTCTTGAACAATGCAATTTAACTCCGTAAATTTCCAGAGCTGGGTGTTAGGTTTATTTTGAAACCAAATGCCCATGGATGACTGTTGAACCTTGATGTGGTCTGATACCTTTAGAAGCCATCCAGTTCAAAACATTGCCCATGCTTCTCTTCCAAGCCCTGTACCCTTCTGCCCGCACTTCTTCTCTTCATATCATGATCCCTGTTAACCACGGTTTCCTAATGCCTCGTCATTCTGCCATCAAGAAGCGTTAGTTTCTCTAAATGGCCAGCTAGTCATCCAAGTTGGAGGCCAGATACGAAACCTTCTGGCCTATCCAAGGTCTGTATCTTCAGCATCTCTGGCAACAGAGGTTCAATCTAAACAACATCCTCTCTTGAAGCTCTCATTTGTACCACCAACTATTTCAGAGTAAAGTAAGAAAGTTTGACTTTCATCACTGGTTCTTTAGGAGTGGATCTCTGGTCCAAGTCTCCCAATGCTGCTTAGCCCAGGAAATGAAAAGACAGCTGACAAACACAAAAGTAACATTAACAAAAAGAATAAACCCAAACCTTAAATGTGTTACTGGGACTGCTGGAATGGGCCAAGGCATACCATGGAGTATTACTGTCAACAGGAGGGTGCCTATGTTTTGGAAAGGAGTTGCCTTCAGCACTGTCTGGTCACCCTAAGAAGACCCTTCAGTGACAGCTCAGGACCTTGGATGAGCATCCTAGCCTTCTCACTCTCCCGAGCTCAGTGTGACTTGACTTCCACGGCCACCTGATTAGGTAAGTCACCTGTCACAAAAGTGAAATGCTGAGAGAGGCGCTTTGGTGGATCATCTACAATTTGGCATCATACATGGCTCATTGATCTGTTATCCCAACCAAAGCACAGCGCCATATATCAAGCATTTTTCCATTTGGTATTTTCACAATAACCACTTTTCTATTTTATGAAGCCGCTTTTCCTACCGTTGAAATGTCATCCCGAGTCATAAAAAACAGGATGGAAGGGGAGGCCAGCGATGGCCACGAACACAGTTTTTAATCTTCCAAGGAGGAAGCTCATTCCAACTGTGTGTGGGACATCCCATAAAGAAGACCTGGTGTGGTCTGGGTCTCACACCACCTGAGTTCAACAGGGTCTCTAGAATCTGCCAGCTCCTGCTGCCTCAGGGAAGGGCTGTGCGTGAGAATGTCTTAATGCTCACATCATGTGAGTGATGTGCCTCAGTGGTTCATATTACTTCAAGCAGTGTGAGCTGCTGTCAGAAGGAGGTTGCATGGAAAATGCCACAACTCAGCTTGATAAGATTACTTGGAGCACACAAAAGAGAAAAATCAAGAAGAGGTGTGAAAATCAGCATAAAATTAGGCTAGAACTGTGGATACATGATGCCTTGGTATAGTCAAGGTGGGTGGGTTGGTCCAGTATAATGACTGCACCATCACACAAACAAAATTTTCTCTTTTACTGAAGTGTTTCTGAAGCATTTGTTATGATGGGCACTATACTGTAGTGTTTTCTCTCTAGTTTAAAGAAAAACCACCTACATAAAACAAAACCAAAATGACACTAACAATTTGGACAGTTTAAATGAAACCCTTACAACCAGCTGAATGATCTGTAGAAATCCAGTTGTGGAAACCAGTAAGTATGTGCAAAAGAGAGGAGAGGCCACTATTCCAAAGGGTCACCTACAGTGTGGAAGAAGAAAACCCTGATCACATAGTATTTAATGATCTTAAGGTCCCTAGGGAATTGGGAGAGAAGAGTAGTATTTCTAGAAGGAGGGGAAAAGGCCCCTGAGCTTAACTGTATGTACTGGAACTGCTAAGGAGCTGCCCCTCTTGGAGAAAACCACCCACAACATATTTCTCAGCTGAAGTTCCCAGTGCCTATGAGAGCAGCCGCTGGATGTGGGGAGTACACCATCCACCCATGAGCAGCAGGGTGGAGGCACAGCCCTGACAGAACGAATGGGAACACCACAGAGGCTGGGGGCCAACACTGGCCTTCCCAGCCCCAAGGTCTGGTATGTCTGTTTACCCCTGCGGGTAGAGGTGGTGAGGGTCAAGTTGAGAGAGCAGTCTGCAGAGGGAAGGGGGCTTTGCCCCACCACCAATTCTGTATCAGATTGGTGGACATGTCAGGAACCTCTGCATTCTGGAGCAGAAGACCAAGATCTTAAAATGTTGATGTGGCTGCACCTTTGAATGGAACAAACCCAGTAGCAGCGGCAGTGGCAGTGACACATCCCTTCCTCATTGCAGCCCTCATGGGTGCAGATGAGGGGAGCCAACCAACATCCCGCACGGGCACACAATGGGATTCTTACAGATCAATGGTGTGTGGTGTGGGAGTCTTCCTGCTCTCAGGGCCTGGGGAACACGTGCTCTCTCAGTGATGAAAAGTGTTGGTCGTTCAACATGCATGAAGTAGTTCTGTTCCAAAGTCAACCAGACAGGGACGGGACGTGCCCCCTGCCCCCCTGCCATGGCATACTTTGGTGACCTCCCCCAGGGTCACAGGGGCCACTGGGCTGAAAGTAGGGAAATCCTAGCATGTCCCAGCTCCTGAGGAAACCAGGTTAGGAAAAAAGGAAAAGCAACACGAGATGAGACATCTCAGAAAAAGGCAAGCTGTTTGAAATGAGTGGAGAGGTGAGTTAGTGTTGCTTTGACCCCGGAATACAACCTGGCCTCTCCCTGCTCACCTGGGTGTGTGGCCTATGGCATGGATGAGGTTACCAGTATCAACGGCCTGTTGTCGGATGCTGAGAAATGTGAGATGTATTATTGTTTTCTATATACACATATAAAAAATAAGAGTGAGGTAGATAAATGTTTGAAAAAAAAAACACCCCAAAACCCCCAACACTGTCCCATCTTACACACACAAACACACACACAAGCGTGTGCATGCACCCACACACACCTACACACAGACGCTTTCCTCAGTATTTAAATTCATAATGGGGGCTTCTCTACAGTGATTAAAACTGGTATCACAAAATAAATTAAAAGAAAATTCCTACATATAATACCTTCTTAATTACCTTTTTTCTTACTATTTTTTCTTTTTGAGGAAAAACACTGTGGGACACAGGCTAGTGAAAAAGTTGTGAGATTGAAACTACTGACAAGCAAAAATGCACTATGAACTTTCTCTTCTGTGTTTAATCTCTAGTCATAACTAGCAATCACCATCTGTGAGCTTTGTTCTTACTCGTAATTTAAGCATTTCCATCCCAGAAGCAACTCTTGTGCTGTCATCCTCTGCTGAGAAGTGCTAAAAACTAAACAAAAACAAGACCCGGGGGCCCCAAGGACTGGGATTCCTGGCCAAGGAATAGCATGCCAGTGCCAGGGCTCTGGTCCCCTGGGAGAGAGCAAAGGGCTGGGACTGCCACAGTGCCAGCACTGCCCTGCCCTGGCACTCAAGCTAGTGGACCTGGCAGCGTGTTTGCACACACTCCTGAGGATGCTGCGCCTGGGCCAGCTGAGACGCCGGGGTCCTGCTCTGTCAGTGCAGGGGAGGTCTCCTGGGATGCTCTGTTTCTAGAGACAGGTAGGTCGGTATGGTGAGGGTGATGGTGGAGGGTGGCAGTGGGGGGCCTGTCGAGCCATGCCCTGCTGCACCCTGGGACTCAGCAGCTGTTTTCTGTGTGATGGAAGGATTAAATATCCATTAAAAAAATAGTAATCCAAATACCTAGTGTCTGCAGTTAAAACTGCTGTTGTACCTAACAATTAAAAAAATATATATATGTGTGTTACAACCAAAACAAAGGCAAGGGAAAGAGAAGGTGAGACTTTCAACAACCGGGACTATAAACACTGAACAGGATGTGTGAGATATCCAACCTTTTTTTTCTGACCTGAGTTTGCATCTCGTCTTGCGCTGTAATAGACTCTCCAGCGCCAGGAGAGGGAAGGCATGGGAAGGAGGAGAGCAAAGCCCACTAGGACCTTGGCCTGAGCCTCCAATTCACCTTCTTCCCTCACCAGCCTCATGCCCACAGAGCCTACAGGTTAGAAGACAATGAATGGAGCTGCGGGATTGCAGGAAAGGGGAGATGAATTTATAAAAAGGCATCAAACAGTTCATGGCAAATTATGTTCTAGAAGTATCAATTACTGGGAGAGAAGGAAGAAGAATCACACACTCTAGTAAAAAGCATAAGAAGTTTCTTGGAGTGAGCAGAAAGGGAAGAAGGGTAGACCTGAAGGTTTTCATAGATTAAATCCACAAAGATAAAGAACAAAAAAAATAGCAGCTTTTTTTTTCTGTACAGACGTATAGATGAATATCTGAACCGTAAAAAAGTTATAAAAGTGACATTAAAGACAATGTGTATGCAAATGTTTCATGGTCTAACATAGAACTGTAAGAACCATGAAGAAGTCCTAGTAACAGAGAAAATGTCAACAAAGCTTAGAATGCTTGACTCCATTGCCTGCGCTTCTTCTCACTGCTGTGGTGTCTGAACCCCTTTCCTTGCACACCTGCACAAACAGCTAGGCTGAGTCCCTGGAAAGCTTTCCCATCTGTGTTCCTTGAGGATCAGGAGAGGGGCTGGGGCTAGGGGAGGAGACTGGCATGAGGTCCACCTTGACCCACAGCCTGGCCTTCAGGCTTTCACAGGGTCCATTTCCTCCAGAATTCTCAGAGGGTGAGTGGGTGGAGGCGGGGAATGGGGTGGGGAAAGTGGTTCAGTCTTTCCCCATCTTCACTGAGGGGGAAGGCCCATTTAATCCAGTTTCCCCAAATAACGACCTAGTCATCAAAAGCAAAGAGACTGAGGTGGATGTGGGTGGGAGAGCACACCGTGGGGATGGTCAGACAGAATGTATCACTCTTAAATGGAGTTATTAACTAGATACCATGCTCACCCCATTCCTCTGGACAGAAGAAAATCAGCATGAGGGGGGATCACGAGGGACAAAGTTCAGGATTTTGGCAAAATTTGGCAGCATTAAAATAGTAACAACCATGGATGAACAATGGCCCTTTTAAAATTTTAGATGACACTAGAAAGGTTAAAGATACAATTAAAAAATTCCGTCTCAGTGTGTGAATGTATGTGTTTTATAAAGACCTATGGTGTCAGGTAGGTGGGTACAGGGGTGATGTGGAATCCTAGGAACAGCCACTTCCTCTGTCTGATAAAAAGGGCTTCCTGGCTGGGCTTGTGGCAAATATATTTTCCATTATGAAGCAGAAAAAAGAGAAAGAAGAGAGAAAGAAGAGAGAAAGGAGGGAGAGAGAGAGAGAGAGAGAGAGAGAGAGAAAATGAATGAGAATGGATTCAATTCTCAAGTGTTCTGTTGCTATTAAGTGTTGTCATTAAGGTTCTTAGAGGCCCATGTCAGTTAAGGGTTTGGGTAGGGAAATAAAAAGCTGCTTGCATATTGAAAAAAGGAATATCCCAAATGTGTTTTACTGCAGAGAAGCCGTCTCCCGTGGGCAGCAATGCAGTTCTGAAGATCCACTGAGGTACAGGAGGCTTGTGAATAGATTGTTAAAATTTTTTCTCCCCCTCCACCCCACCTGCTGCTGAATGTGCACACACGTTACTGTTTGCACAGGATTCGGGATCCAATGATCAGCAGGTTGAAGACTGGGGTAGCGGCAATGCTCTCTCGTCCGTGCGTCCTCCATTCATGTGTGCATAAGGCCGTCTCTCATCAAAGCTGGCTCGGAGAACCAGCACCCCAGGGCCTGGTCCATTCTCTGCCTTGTGTCCTGAGTGTCTGTCGGGCAGCGGCAGGGATGAGGAGGAGGCCGAGGGGTCTAAGGGGACGCTCTCCATGTTCTCGGGTTCCAGGTCCAGCTCCTCAGGTTCAGGTGGCTTGTTCTCTTCACTGTAGTAGAAGGATACCTCCTGAAAACCAGGCTCCATCTCGTCCTTGATGCTGCTGATGATCTCTAGGAAGGAAGGTCTCATCTTCGGGTTGTACTGCCAGCACATGCGCATTAACTCGAACCTGTGGTAAGACAGACAGAAGATGGGCCCAGACTGGCAAGGGTAATGTGGCCAGGCAGCCTTGTGAGCCTCTCCCTGTGCTCCCTCTACACAGTGAGCCAAGGATTGCTCTGTCACCTCTCTAAGCCTCTAGCTGTCTATCTAAATGGCCCTTTTCCTTTCCACCATTCCAGTCTTTACCCACAGAACCAAGCCCTCCCTTGTAGAAACATTGTTTCCAGAATCACACTGCAGGAAACTTTCTTTGCTCTCTAAGGCTGAGAAGCCATCACAACTTTCCTGATGGTGATCTCTCTGAGCCCTACCTATGCTATTTCTAAGCTTCATCCTGGCAGAGGGGTGCCCTGGCAGTGGACCTGAGGATGGAGGTTTCAAGGCTGCCAGACAGAAGAAACACACATTCCAAGTATGCCATCTCAATCCAGCACCTGCTTCCTGCAGGCCCTGCAAACACAGAGGCCTGGCCCCATGGTCCAGACCACCCTGAAACCAAAGGGTCCTGGTGGAGAGACCTCAAGCCAGATTTCAACAAGCCAGCAAGGAGACACCTGCACAACAGACCCCTTTACAAGGAAGGGACAGGCAGAGAACACAGCATGAAGCCCATGCTGGGCCTCGATCACACCAGCTGGGCCACCAATTTCCATGAAGCCCTCCTGCTCACGTGCAACAGAGGCCACAGAGGGAAGAAGAAAGGAGGTAAGTGGTTTCTGGTGCAGTCCCAAGAAAGGCCTGGGCTTTGACAAGAACAGAACTAGTACAGAACATAGAGAGAGACCTTAGCAGCACAGAAGAGGGTAAAGGAGCAAAGGGCTAGCTAGCCACAGAGTACAGGGATAGCCATGGTTCCAAGGAGGAATCAGCCAGCAGTACTGCCTCATATGAACAGGAAACTAAAGTGCTTCCCCTTTACCTCTATTTTTGCTGGAAAGGTATACTTCTATCTTTAAGCTTCTGGCCAAAGAGATATTTTTTGATTAAAAAACAAACAAACAAACAACAAAAAACAGTCCAATGGAACTCCCCATTCCAGGTAACTTGAAGCACCCTCAATAGGCATTTATACTTCTGTCAAGCAGGTATCACTTGACCAACAGACTGACCGCTTACGTTTGGCCTCAGGAAGAATTCCAAAGAACAGCCCCACATAAGAACCGCCTGTAGGATGCAGAAGATGCCTGCGGGAAGGAAAGCTCCCCTGCTGACCTGGTTAGCTTCTTTAGAAGACTCAGGATGGGTCTGGAGGGTAGTGACCTTGAGAGACAGCAAGAGGGAGATGCATCCAGAATTCAATGTTCTAGAGGCCTAAATGGTCAGTAAATTACAGCAGGGCCCATTGTTTACATATCCCTTGTGGCTTTCAAGTTCCAACTGTAGGTTGAGTAAATAGAAAGGAGGCTGTTTAGCCTATAAGCCTAAAATATTTACTGTCTGGCCTTTCGCAGAAAAATGTGGCTGAAACCTACTCTGGAGGAAAAAGAATTAGATAAAAGAGGAAGGCTAATTATGTTCCTTCCCAAGTAAACCTAGGTGCAGCACTAACCCATAATGGTAGAGCATTAGTGCTGAGTGACTAGAGGTGGCAGTACACATAGTGCAAGGCAGTGGGAACTTCAGATGCAGGACCTGCCTTAATCTTCACAGTCTGCAAAGGAGGGGCTCTTCTTTATAACAGACCCTCATTTCACACGTGAGAAAAAAGAAGTTCCAAGAAATTAAACAATTTGTCCAAGATCACATGACTAGCAAGAGTGGAGTAGGGATGTGGCTCTCTGTGAAACAGTATGGCTACACTTTGGTTTCCTCTGCTAGAGTTACCGTGGTCCTGGCTGTCCATTGGACAGTTGATATCATGGAGGGGTCTGATTTGGACTAATAAACCAGCAGCTAGTGTGCTGTCTCCCATTCTGTTAAGACTGAAAACAACTGTCTTCGTTTACCCACATTTCTTTCTGAGAAAAAGAACAAAATTAATTAATTAATTAAAATGGGCCATAAATACACGGAACAATTTCAGAGTCTGGGCTATTATTTCCTCTCTGGCTGACTGACTTATCCCTGAATGGAGTGAGGCCCCAGCCAAGAACATGAGCTGAGATGTGTCTGAGCCTGAGGCCAGGTACTGAGGAGGTGCCACTGGCAGGGCAGTGATGCAGTGACACTGGCACCAACACACCATGTGATGCCTTTTTCAAATGATTCCAGAGTCACAGCCTTTCTTGGGCTGCCCATAAAATGAAGCCTTTTTTACTCTGTGGGATTCAAGACCTTGCTTATACTATTTCCACAAGAAAACTCTCCAGTAGACTCTAGAAGGGTTTATGAGCTGGTAAAACTGTTCTGTTAAAAAGTACATTTTTCACCACTGGTAAGCTCTGAAGAGAACAGAGCTGTCCTCAACTCAAAGTTCACCCTCTTTGGGGGGTGAACACCCAGCCTTCCCTCTGGGGCAGCAATAAAGCTGCAATGGGACCCCTGCCCAGCTGTGAAGCAGCTTCCCAGATTGGCCAGGGGTGTATGCACTCAGATGCACTGCCATATTCCCACCCTTCTATTGGCCCTTGGCCCCTGACATACTGAACTGGACAGGCTATGATCTGTGGAGGGTATTAGTGAGCCAAGATGCACTGGGCAGCTCATGACCCAAGCATTCCTGCTGCTGAGTGTTAGAACAGCCTCAGTCCAGTGTTGACCCTCACTGCAGAGACCAGATCCCAGAGGTCCTGCAGGGCTGAGTGTGTTCCCTCCTGGGATCCATGAACAGCCAGGGCTGTCTTATGGGTCACTTCCTAGCCAGCACTGGCCGTGGAGGACTGTGGCCTGTATGCTGTGGCAAAGTTCACATCAGTGCTAACTGGGCAGGCGCAGCCATTTTTGCCTGTTTAGATGCGATTCATACATTTGATTCCCACAAAACCAACCCAGGATTCCCAGTAATGTGGGTGCTCTACTCAGCAAAAGAAAAAACACTGCTTGAAAACTACAAAAATGATTCTACCAAGTGTGTTTCAGAACCACCTATGAGTTGATGCTTCTTTGAACTTAAGAAGTTCAAATTCTTTCCTGAAGCCTGCAGAATGAAAATGCTGTGCGGGGGCTGTGGATATGCTTCCAGAATAAGTGGCTTCTTTGCCTGAGTTTCTATGGCTGAGTTCGTATCTCTGCCATATCCCTTACCCTTCAGTGTCAGAGCTGGGGCCTTTAATGTCACCAGATTTTATGACATCAAGGACCACTCCTGATTCATCTTTGTCACTTTAGCAGAGGGTTCAGTGATGTTTGTGGCCTAAACACTGAGATCTGAGTGTAAAAGAGGGTTAAAGACAGGCTTTGTCATCAACTTAAAAATGGATGCAGCAAGGAACCCAACCCAAAGCTGATCTCATGCTTGCTGAACTGATTCAAACTGAGTCATAGTGTTGAGACTCAGATTTGAACACCCTGAGGCCCAGGCTGTGGAGTCTTTCCTCTAAAGCTGGAAGATTATGATGCTGAGGGATGGGGGCATGGTTACTCCTGAGGCAACTGACTTCACATGCAGGTATCACTAAATAGCTGAAGGGTCTTCCTGATGCTAGGCTGAGTCCCCCAGGGACCACAACATGGCCAGGGAGAACCTGTTCTCACAGTAGAACCACACAGGTGAAGGGTTTCCTCTCCCACCTGAGACTCAGTAGGTTTTAGGAAACTCCAAAGGACTTAGGGACTCTGTTCTCTTCTGGGATAAACAAAGCCCATTCTTCCATTTCTTATAACAAAAGAACTTCTCTTCCAGAACACTTACTCCTCATGTGAGATCACCAGAAGGGCAACACAGCCACTCCCTATGAAACCAGCTTGCCTCCCTTCATTTTGTTCTTTTCTTAGAAGGGAGACAAATTTGCCAGGGGGGTTCTGGATGGCAAAGTAGAAATGCCTTGTGAATTAAACATTTCATATCCAAGAGTAACCTCTCTGTGTGAACTTCCTCATCCTCCACACTGGGAACAGGAAGTCCATTGCTTTTCCCATGGCAGGTAGGCTGCTACGCAGGCACATTAAATTAATATTGAAACTCTAGGCACCTGGAGGTGGATCAACTTCAAGAGTCCCACAAGTTTCCCAGTGACAAATGTTTATTCAAGTCAAAGAGAAAACACAAAAAACCAATACTTCTCCCTCAACCAGCACCAAACCACAGGGGAAAAACAAAAAACAAAAATAAAACAAAACAAAACCCAAACAAAACCTCATACCTGCTTTCCTTGGCTGTTTTGAAGCTTGCTAAGCATCACCAATTCTAGTGTTCAAATCTATCTGGCACCATTCACCTTTACAAAAGTTCAGTGAGCATCACCACTCACACTCCATTACTTATAGTTTAGCTCTAAAGGAGGATTTTTCTTACAATAGGCTGGTACAAATACAGTGGCTGCACTGTTCAAGGTGGCACACAGCTATCTGTTAGGGACACTGCAGGTATGGAAGGTGGGAGACAGTTTTCAGGACTCTAAGAGCTTCTCTGGGAATCCCCTCCCACACTGTGAAACCTGGAGGAAATGGTGAGAACAGGAGAGTGACCTTCTGAGATTAGATCAGAAAGGATACTAACGGCCACTTTATAGGTCTATGGGCCCAATCTGGCCTGCTGCCTCCTTGAATTTGTAAGGCCTCTGGACTACGAATGACTTTTATATTTGTAAATGGATGGGGGGGGG
>PVKS010042758.1:0-15263 GCA_004027875.1 Aplodontia rufa | reverse complement strand
CATTGCCATTAATCCATTTTCCTTCAAAAGACTGCAATTTCATTGTTTCTAATTGCTCAGTAGAAATCCATTATATATATATATATATATATATATATATATATATATATATATATTCACGTTCACGTTCAGTTTTCGGATCCATTCTTGCAGTGAGGGACATCTGGGTTGGTTCCACAATTTAGCTATTGTAAATTGAGCTGCTGTGAACATAGAATTTGCTGTGTCACTGTAATGTGCTGATTCTAAATCCCTTGGAAAAATACCCAGGAGAGGGATAACTGGATCATATGGTAGGTTCATCAAACCCACAAATCTTTAAACATCTGATCTTTGACAAAGGGGGACAAAATATAACTTGGAGGAGAGACAGCCTATTTAACAAATGGTGCTGAAAAAACTGGATCATGAAACTAGGAATGAAACCAGCTACCACGCAACTGCTCAAAGAAAAGTTAGGACCAACACACCAGCATTTGGGAGTAGGCAAAGACTTTCTCAATACGTCTTCTAAAGTGAAAGAAATAAAGTTAAAAATAAGTGAGTGGAATGTCATGAAGCTAAAAAGCTTTTGCACAGGTAAAGAAATGATCAAAATTGTCAAGAGATTTCCTACAGAATGGGAAAGAATCATGGCCTGTGATTCTTCTGACAGGGGACTAATACCTGGAATTTACAAAGTCCACAAAAGTCTCAACCTCAAAAACATAAATAACTCAATCAATAAATGGGCCAAAGAGCTAAACAGAAACTTCTCAACAGAGGATATTGAGCAATCCAATGAATACATGACAAAGTGCTCTAAATCACTAATAATCAGAGAAATGTAAATCAAAATTACATTAAGATTTCATTTCAATCCAGTCAGATTGGCAAAAATGAAGAATATAAACAATCATAGATGCTGGAGGGGTTGCAGAGAGATAGGAACACTAGCACATTGTTGGTGGAATTGCAGACTGGTACAACCCCCCCCCCCCCGGAAAGGAATGTGGAGAATCCTCAATGTTTAAATAAAGTGAGATTGGCAAATATTCATTCCAAAACTATTTCTTCAATTTCACAAAATACAAGACCCATCAACCTCATTTCACTTATGCTTATGAACAACGTAAACATAGATTGGAATGTTCATTTATGAATTTCCACATTTCCAATAAAAAAATAGATGTAGTTAAATTTCATACATGGGTGATCTCTCAAAATGAAGAGTGAAAAGAGATTGAGAAGCAAAGTCTTTATTGAATAATACACCCATGTGCATCTTATTGTGTCAAACTTCAATGCTAAAGAGTCTAGAGCAGTTTAAAGCACTTGCATCAGGACAGACACCATTCTGAAGGTAATAACAATACGTCGTTATGTTAGGAGCACAAGAATTACCTGTGAAGATGCAGATTCTTGGCCTCCACCAAGAGATTGTGATTCAGTGGGTCTGAAATGGGGACCCAAAGTCCCAATTTTTTTTAACACACTGAGGTTTGAATCCAGGGGTGCTTTGTCACTGAGATATACCCCCAGTTCTCGGTGTTCTTTTACAAAATATAAAAAACATTTTAAATTACTCAGGGTCTTGCGAAGTCGTTGTCTTTGAACTTATGAACCTCCTGACTAGGCCTCCTGAGTTGCTGGGATTACAGGTGTGTGCTACCACACCTGGGCCAAATTTGAATTTTTAACCAGCTTCATGGATGATTTTGATGTTTTCTCCACCACCATTTTATAAGCCTTACCTTATTATGAATGTTAATTCTAGGAGAATTGTTATGATTTTGTTCCTGGGATTTCCCTTAAATAATCTCCAGGATTATAAGAGAGAAAATAAAATTCCTTAATTTGACCTATGCAGGAGCTTGGATCTGGAACACCCCAAGGGCCTCTGTGTTAAAGGACTGGTCCTCAGCTTGCCACCATTGGGAGGTATGGAAACTTTCAGAACTGGAGCCACAGGGGAGGGGGAGGTTTTTAGGGTGTCCCCTTAAAAAGAACTGTGGGACCCTCATTTCTTCCTCTTTCTTTTTTGCTTCCTGGCCATGAGGTGAATATCTAACCAATAGCTCCCATTGTGAAGTGCTGTCCCCACCCACATCAGAGGCTTAAAAGCAAGGGGTCCCCCTGGTCATGGATTGAAAGCTCCTAAACTTGGGGCAAAAATAACTCCTTTCTCTTTATAAGTTGCTTAACTCAGGAATCTGTTATAGTAATGGAAAGCTGACTCGCACAACTTGTCTGTCAGGTACTTTTATAGTTTCACATCCTTTGAAAAGTCTTCATTTCACCCTAATAGAAGAACCATATGGAGCCATAGTATATAAACCCCCACGTGTACACACACACACAGACTTACACACATTAGGATTGGGTGGCATAACATTTGGCACCTGGAACTGTATGGATTTTCCTGTAAAGCAGACTGCCTGGCAATCTGTGATTTAGTCCAATTTATAATTGGAGTCATGTCCTTATTTGCTTTAGAATGCATAAGAAATAAACAAGTGAGCACCAATCACCACCTCCATCTGCTTGGTTTTTAAGTTAGAATGGAATAGTTTGAAAAGTAATATGGCAAAATATATTTTTGCCCTTGGGAAAAATAAGAACAATGATAAAAACAAGCATAATCAAGCTAAAGGAAAGACTTCCATAGCCCAGAGCTGTCGTCTTCAAACCAGTGCACTGCAAGAATAAAGGAGCAAGACCTGATTACAGACGTCACAGCCGAGAAGCTTGTGAGGAGAGAGCACAGGAGGGCACGACAGGAGCGAGGAGGCCAGGAGAGGGGCTCCCTGGTGTCCCACCAAGGACGGGCACAATGTGCATGCTGCTCGCAGGTCTTCTATGATCTGTTTTTAAGCAAAAAGTGAGTGACTTCTGTCCCACTTGGGAGACAAACTCCCTAACTCCATTAGAAGTGAAATGGGGGTGGGGGCTGGAGCGGTGGCTCAGCGATTACAGCTCTTACCTGGCAAGTGCAAGGACACGGTTTCCAACCCCAGCACCACGTACACAACAAAGTGTCAGAGCAACAAAAACTACATGAAAAACTAAATAAAATTGATTTTCTCTTTCTCTCTCTTTCTCACTGTCCCTCTCTCTCTTTAAACAACAACAACAAAAAGATGAAGAAGAAGAAGTGAAATGGAAGAAGTGGAAAAAAGCAGCTAATGGTCATGCTAATAGAGCTAATAAAATGTAGGGGTCACAAATGCCAATCATCCTCCTCACTCAAGGAGTGGATTCAAAACCTGTGGTGCATATATATAATGGAATACTACTCGGCCATTAGAGAAAACGATATGGCATTTGCAGGCAAATAGATGGAGATGGGAAAAATTATGCTAAGTAAAGTATCCCAATCTCAGAGACTCAAGGGCCGAATGGTTTCTCTCATTTGTGGAAGCTAGAATACAACTGGAAACAGTATGATAGATGGCTAAGCTCATAATAACCTCAACATGTATGAATTTTTACACAAACAGAGGGAACCTGGCCTAGGATGCTGGGGGACATAGGGAGAGGGACAGGGAGGGGGAGGGATTAGGAAGGACATCAAGGAGACTGGAGGGAGGGAATATGGGGGAATCAACTCAGAAGGAGATCTCCAACTTCCACGAGAAGTCCATTTAATACAGGGGTTCATTTAGGGGAAACATAGAACCATGGGGAACCCAAGGGGGGAAACCATGGAATGGCATCAGCCTTGGCTAACTATATGAATATACGTTTGTTCTTGCTTGATAATGATTCCCCATTAATTGTAAGTCCATATTCAACTAATTAAAAAAAAAAAAAACAAGTGCCAATCATCTGTATGTGAACTGCTCAAGCCTGGACATCAGAGATCTTGGGTCTGAATCCCATTCACTGGTTAGTTATTTCACCTCTTTGAGATTTGATTATCTCATCTGGAAACAGATGACACTAAAATCTACAAAATGACAGATAAAATTAGCTCCTGGAACCTATCAAGTTATCAATAAATGCGCCAACGGTAGCTACTGCTTAATTTGTCATTTAGAGTACTTGCACATTTATGATTTTCTCTCAGTCCCTGTTGCAGCCACACCAAGCCCAGTGGGGTCACCTGCACTCACCGATGAAGAGCTGACTATTCAGCTGAAGATGGAGGTGCCCGTTGGCCGGCGCGGGGCGAGTCTGCTCAGAGAGCTGGTCTACTTGCAGAGTCGCGCCCCTAACATTCCTCTCTGCCCACATGTGGTGCCACCGGTTGTCATTAAAGGGGATGTGTGACCGCACCGTGACCTCACAAGGTCCATTGCCCACATCGAAGGAAAAGGTCACTTCTGTGGGAGCTAAAAACATAACATATGAGAATATTGTCCAAGCTCATTCACAGGGGATAATTTAGTCTTGCATAGAGTCAGGAAAACATCATGGCAAACTCATTACAAAAGGGCATAATGATATTGATGCAGAAATATGTGGTTCTTGAGTTGGGGAAGGGGGCAAAACAGATTTATATCCTGGAGGGAAAAATGTGTGCTTATTCTCAGAGTTTAATACTTGTCCTATTCATTCTCCACAGTATAGGTATATACCCATATATAGGATAACAAATAGAATTTGTCTTATATGTAAAAGTAATTTTGCTCAAAAGTGGTTCAAAGCCTCATCTAATTTTTAAAAATAATAAATGCCAGTTTTAGTAGTACTAAATTAAGCTCTGGATACATGGAAAACATCTGATCAAATATTTTAGTAAACAATTTGATGATTTCGGTTTTCAAGTTCCGACTCTATTCAACCACGGTCAAGGGAAGGCATAACATTTTTATGGATTGTTATGCTTGTTTTTCTTTTATTAATTTTTTTATTTTTATTTTCTTGTTGAGAGAAGGACAGTGTGTGTGTGTGTGTGTGTGAGAGAGAGAGAGAGAGAGAGAGAGAGAGAATCAGTTTTATTTAATTTTTCATGTGGCTTTTGTTGCTCCGACACTTGGTTGTGTACGTGGTGCTGGGGTTCGAACCTGCACCCTCTCGTATGCCAGGCAAGTGCTGTAACCACTGTAATCTATAGGGCTCCAGCCCTATAGATTGCTATGTACTTTATGCTTTGACACTTTCTTAAAGATGACTGACTAAAATCAGAATTTTCATGTTTAACAAGGAAGCAGAATTATAAGGTGAGAAAAACACTATTTTATAAAATGTTTGGTTATTTTTTATTGCCAATTAATGAATGGGCCTCCCGTGACTCGTCCAGAGGGTCCAACTCACACTGCAGCTCTATCCTGATGAAGTCTGTGATCCCCAGGTTCTCCAAAAATACACCCGAGGAAACTGTGGTCTTGAAAAAGAAACGCACGTTGGCAGTGAGTTCTCCGTGGAAAGTGGGGAAGTGAAGGTACGAAGTCTCAGTGTTGAAGGAAGCCGAATTCCAAAATGACTCTGTTTATAAGACAGAAAAGGGAAAGGGAAAAGAATAAAGAAATCATGAATCATTCCCGCTGGTAATTGACAGCGATAAATGGCTTTCCTGGGTGCTCTCATTCATGCCTTATCATCCCGACATCACATTTAAACAGTGGCTATTTTAGGGGTGAAAATGATGTGTGGAGAAAAGACCGAGGTAAGCAAAGCAAAAGTGTGACCAATGATCACACCAACAACGTGGGCAAGAGATGATGCTGGAGGTGGCCAGGGAGGTGGTAATTTGGGCACTGGAACCAGAAGCATTTTCAAGTTTGAGCCAAAAGAATTGACTGATGAACCAGATGAAAGAGGAAGAAAGGAATCTGAGATGACACCACTGGTCTCACTGTGATGGGAATAATTTCGAAGAAGCAAATTTGATAAGAATATATTAAATGTGAAATTTCCACTTGGAGATTTGGAGGCAGCAGTTGGCTATATGACTCTGGAAGCCAGACCACAGAATCTTGCTTTCCATCTTTCTTGCAAATTAAAAATAAATAAATAAACCCACTGTCTATTCTAATAATGTCCTTCACAGCAAATGATAGAAGCAGCAACAGCAACAACAAAAGCCACTTTTTCTTTAGATTCTGATCCAGAATCTAATGTGAGATCACGCATCATGTTTCTCAGGACTCTCTAGTGTCCTTCATTCTGGAACTTTTCTTGTTGCTCATGAATATGACTACTATGGTCTAGATATAGGTGTCCCCAAAATCTCACACATGAGATAATGCAAGAATTTTCAGAGGTGAAATGATCGGGTTATGAGAGCCTCAACCTAATCAGTGGATGAACCGGTAAACCATGGTAGGTCATGGATGGTGTGCCTTTGGGGTTTATATGTTGTCCCTGATGAGCAGAATTCTCTCTCTACTTCCTGGTTGCCACATCCTGATCTGCTTTCTTCTCCATGCGCTCCCACTGTGAAATTCCGCTTTATCTAGGGCGGGAGCAGTGGAACCATCCATCTATGTACTGAGACCTCCGAAACTGTGAACCAAAATAAAATTTTCCTCCTTTAATTAGTTCTTGCCAGGTCTTCTGGTCACAGTGATGCAAAGCTGACTGGGACACTTTTCAGCTGATCTGTAGAATGTTCTTCAATTTGGATGTATCTGATACTTATCATTAGATTGACATTGTGCATTTTTGTCAATAGCAAAGAAAAAACAATAGAGAGAGAATGGGAGAGAACCTCCAGTTACTCTTCCGACAGGAGATTAATAGCCAGAATATGTAAAGAACTCAAAAAACTTCACAAGTAGGGGGCTGGAGCAGTGGCTCGGCAGTTACAGTGCTTGCCTGGCATGAGTGAGTACACGGGTTCAAACCCCAGCAACCCATGTACACAGCTGTGTCAGAGCAATGAAAGCCATGTGAAAAACTAAAAAAAAATTGATTAAAAAAAAAAACTTCACCAGTTTCTACCATTTTTTGAGCAATACTTTTAGTCCTTACCACAGCAAAACGATCCAGCCTCATTCTCTATGTTCTTTTCCCCATCTCTGAAATCTGCCATTTCCCCAAGGAGTTGCAGTTTCTTTTTGTGGAGAATGGTAGAAATGGCATTTAGAAGTCAAGTCACAAGCTTATACCTTTTGGCCACTAGGTGCCATTGCTTCTAGGCCCTCTCCCTAGTCAGATCTGGGAGACGTGTGTATTTGCACGCTACACACTCACTCCACACTCACACAAACGTGTCCTTTATGCTATCTGTTATGTGTGGTAGCATCCATGAGTTCATGCCGATACCTTCATTTCTAATCTAGCACCACAGGCATTGATCTGGTCTGCCTTCCTTCCATATGGATAGTCCCATTCTCAGCAGGAAGTCTGCCTTCCATCAACCTCAGTGGATTTGCATATGTCCTCATTTCCCCAGCATGGAAGCCACCTTCTTACCCCCATGGCCTTTTCCTTGAACACATCCCTGTGGACCCCAATTGCCTCATGGTCCCAGGGTGCTGTTTAAAGAAAGTAGAGATGAAGAGAAGGAAAGGAAAGAGAGGAAGGAATTTTCAAGAGAGAAATATTTTGAATATCACATTTTCTCTTTAGCTCACCTTCAGAAGTTTTGCTGAGAAGCTGACATAAAGGAAAGACCCTGAAGAGTTTCACAAAACCACCTGTTTAGTGGAGGCTGGAGTGAGTTGCCAGAGAGGAAATAATCTAGAAGAAAATTTAAAAGTGCAGAGTTCTTATATATCAATGGGGCAGGTAAGAGCCTCAATAGATAGGAACACCCACTCCGAATTTCAAGGTGCTGATGCTGAACTATGAGAAGAATTGGAAGCCACAGAGGACACGTCGTGATGATGTGGTGTGACACCTGGCATGTGACACTCAGGTACTTGTTCAAGATAAAACAGCACAGAGAACAGTATTAGATCAGACACAGTGCAAGAGGTCCCTCTTTCATCAACATGAGTTCTCAGCCATGGGGAAAAAGTGGCAGAAGGACAGACTCTAGACCTGAGATCACAGAGCAGAAGGGACAAGAAAGACGTATGACTAGAAGGAAATGGGTGTGAAGAATTCAGCTACACTACATATCACTTAACTAAATGTGTGCACAGAGCACACTTCCTATGCAGGAGCAAGATGAAAAGCACTACAGCTATGTAAAACACACTGTGAAAGAAAGAAAGGGAGGCCTGCAGGGCAGATGCGTGAACAGAAGCTTAGATGCTTACATTGAAGGGAAGGACAAAGATTAAACATCTGGAGGACAGGAAATGAATGGAGAGGAAGTCAGGAAATGAATGGAGAGGAAGACAGGAAATGAATGGAGAGGAAGACAGGAAATGAATGGAGAGGGAAGACAGACAAGTCAATATTGGGTCCCACACAGAGAATCAGCACATAAAGTGCCTTTGAAACACAATAAAACCACTCTCCTTAGAGGAAAACAGAACATTTAGATTTTTAAAAGCACATTGTTATAACAAAAATTAATAGAAAATGATTATGGCATATTCTGGATAATAAGATTTGAAATTGAAGGGTAACATGTGAAGAACTGTGAAGTGAGTGGGGAACGGTGGCACATGCCTGTAACTCCAGTGGGTTGGGAGGCCGAGGCAGGAGGATTGTAAGTTCAAAATCAGTCTCAACAACTTAGTGATACCCTGTCTCAAAATAACATAGAGAGGGGCTGGAGCAGTGGCTTGGCAGTTATGTACTTGCCTGGCATTGTGAGTACGTGAGTTGAAACCCCAGCACCACATACACAACGAAGTCTTGGAGCCACGAAAACCACATGAAAACCTAAATAAAAATTGTTTCTCTTTTTCTCTTTCTCTCTCACTGTCCCTCTCTCTCTTTAAAAAAATTAAAATAAAATAAAATATAGAAAAAGCTGGTGGTGTGGCTCAGAGTGGTAGAGTGCCCCTAGGTTCAATCCCTGTTACCAAAAATAATAAAAAGAAGTGTGGAGTACCTGAGGTTCCCCTCCACTGCAGCCTGTCCCTGTTTCATGGATTCTGGGTTGGAATCAAAGGACCTCAATCCTGACAACACAGCTGAGTGTGAGTACTGGCTACGCTGGGTCTCACATAGCCATGGGATCGGTGTGATGCTAAACACACAATTGGTCTGCAGATGGGGAGCCCAGGAAGAGCCCAGCACTTTCCAAGCAAGCAGGAAACAGGCCATAAAATTGATTCTCTCTTTCTCTCTAAAAAAATATGCAAGGTGCCCAGGGTGCACCCTGGATGACCTCTCTCAGTATTACCCTCCACTTATTAAAAACTAACAGCCTCAAACGTCTCCACAGCAGCATATGATGGTAGTAAATAAGAAATATTCAAACGTTTCCTAGGGAAAGAGGTTTTATATCAAGCTAACTTGCTGTTTGGAAGAATTCTGGGAATACGCTGCCAACGAGCCCTGGGTGGGTAAGGAAAACCTTGACCATGGAGCTCAACATGAATGAAAATCCTGCAGTAGAAAGACCAGCCTAACACTGGTGCCCTGTAGCGATGGAGCTGTATCTGCAAGGGTCTGGCAAAGGAAATTCGACTGGATAACTTCATGCCATTAAAGCTGTCCTAAGCGCAATCAACAAACACACCCAAGTATTCACAAACTCGGGAAATTCTTTGCTTTAGTCTAGAAGAAAAATAATACGATAAACGAGTTTGCCAAATAATAACTTAAAATAAAAATGATTCATTTTCTATAAACTCATACAGGTTGAATATCCTCAATCCAAAAATCAGAAATCTAAAACGCTCCAAACCTAAAGCATTGTGACGCTGTAAGTGGAAAATTCTACACCTGGCCTCATCACAGTCAAAACTCACTTGCAGGGGCTGGAGCAGTGGCTCAGCGGTTACAGCGCTTGCCCAACATGCGCAAGTACACAGGTTCAAACCCCAGCACCCATGTACACAACTAAGTGTCAGAGCAATGAAAGCCATGTGAAAAACTCAACAAAAATGGATTCTCTCTCTTTCTTAAAAAAACCCCAAAAAACACTTGCAGTAAAATTGTATAAAATTACCTTCAGGCTATGTATATTAGCTGTACGTGAAAGGCAAATGACATTGAGAGTTGGGTTCCATCTCTAAGAGGTCTCACAGTAAACATCCCTATATCTGAAAAATTCCACAATCCACAACACTTTTGGTCCCAAGCATTTCAGATGAGAACTAATTAAGCAGTGCTATTATGGTTTAGATATGGGGTGTCCCCCAAAAGTGCATGTGCGAGACAATGCAAGAAAGTTTGGGGGTGAAATGATCGGGTTGTGAGACCCTTAACCTAATCAGTGTCTTGATCCCCTGATGGAGTAACTGGGTGCTTCCTGTCAGCAGGGAGGGTGTCAGGAGGTGGATTTGGGAGGCATGTCTTTGGCATTTATATTTTGTCCTTGGTGAGAGAAATCTCTCCCCGCCTCTCTCTTTTCTGATTATCATGTTTTGAGCTGCTTTTCCTCCATCACATCCTTCCACCCCGTATCTGGCTGCACCTCAGGCCCAGAGCAATGGAGCAGCCATCTATGGACCTAGACCTCTGGAACGTTGAGCTCCAAATAAATATTTGCTCCTATTAAATTATTTTGTCAGGTCTTTTGGTCACAGTGGCAAAATAGCTGAATAAAACAGGCACTTCTCTAATGAAATATTGATCTTTAGCACAGATAATGCTTGTTCACCTCTGCTCATTTTGGTTTGGAAATAGCATGTCCCCCAGAGGCCAGTGTGCTACAGACTTGGTCCCTACACTGTGGCACTTTGGGGAGATGGTGCCCTCTAGAAGGAAGCTAGGTCACTTGGGGTGTCCCCTGGCCCCTTGCTGTCTCTTTGCTTTCCAGCTGCCACAAGGTGAACAGGTCTCCTCTGCCCGGCCCTCCCACCATGACACACTGTGCCACCAGGGCACCCAAACAACAGGCCAAGTGACCAAACCTCCAAAACTGTAAGTCAAAAGATACCTTTCCTGGGGCTGGAGTGGTGGCTCAGTGGTTACGGCACTTGTTTGGCATGCGCAAGTACGTGAGTTCGAACCCCAGCACCACGTACACAACAAAGTCTCCAAGGAACAGAAGTCACATGAAAAACTAGATAAAAATTGCTTCTCTCTTTTGGTCTCTCTGTCCCTTCTTTCTTAAAAAAAAAAAAGATACCTTTCCTCTTTTCATATTATTCCTTTCCGATATTTGGTGACAGCGATTGAAAACTGACTAGCCAAGGCTTTTCTGATATCTGTTCTGGTCCCAGTACTGCCATGCCATTCATTTTCTCTCTGGCCCAAATAAGGACGCTTATATATTTTTTAAGAATCAAAACATGTTATTGTTAAAGAAAAAAAAAGCTTTTTTGCCACTACTTACTGTCCCCCTGGCACAGCAGAGGCCCAAGCGTATAAACGGCTTCAGAATGTGGTGGACCCCTGTCCACCAGAATGTGGTGGACCCCTGTCACAATCTGAGTGACGGGCAGGTGTTCCTTATGGGAAAGGACTATGATGTCATTGGTCCTGGAAAGCAAAAAAAAAGGAATGCTTAAGATTACTCTAGTTGACATATAGACACAGTTAACTACTATCTCGTATTGCAATGTGAAACTAACATTACAGGAGTTAACTGAACACTTTTCAGTACTTTGAGAGCACAGAAGACTTTATAAGAATCTAAATCAAGGACATGCAAACTTTCCCTGTAAAGGACCATACAGTAAATGATTGTGACTTTGCAGGCCATGCAGCCTCTGCAGCAGCTACTCAACTCTGTCACAAAAATGTGACAGCAGCCACAAGCATTAATCATGGATGTGATTATGGTGAGATAAAAATTTGTGGACGTTGAAATTTGAATTTCACCCAAGTTTTACATGTTTTTCAACTACTTAAAAATGTAAAACATTTCTTAGTTCATGGGCCATACAATAAAAGGTCAGAGGGCAGATCTGACCCACAAGCAGTAGTTTAGCAACTATCCATTCGCCAATTTCTGATCTCACTGAACACAGAGAATAAAGGGGGTCAAGTCAAGGAGGGTGGTCATTTTGCAAGCATAGGATGATATTTTCAAGATAATTAGTCTCAGGATACTACTTAAATGATGATCATTTACAAATATAAATAATTAACACTTAGATTGGGATATTCATTCTCAGAATTTTTTATTAAATTTTTGAAATTTTTTTTGTGGTTATTGGGTATTTCTTTCCTTGATAACTTTGCAAAAACTCAGATGGATATACGTGAAGTGTTCTGTGAAATTCTGAACCCAGTTATCCAGTGAACAAACACTTGGCACTCTGCTTCTGTTGACCAGATACTGAGGGTGGCATTGAGAACACAGAGGAAATACAGCGTCTTCCCCAGGAGCATACGGCTCACTGCACCCTGTGAACATTAACCGTTATAACCATTGTCATGGTCATTACCATCTTCTCATGCGTAAGTGACCAGGAAAATAAATGCACATCTCCAGGTACAGTACAAAGAGTCCTGAAGGAACAGCTGGGAGACCTTGGGGTCCTTGTCACAGCTGTGCCACTAATATTCTCTCTGGCCAAAATAATGGCATTAATCTACTCTTTTGCAACCTATTTGTTTTATTTTCTGTGACTCAGTTGTCTATGTCTTCTGATTATTTCTTCTGATTATCAGACAAAGCACCCTTGGTCCCATTCTGAAAAGAGAATTTCTGCAGAATCTGATAAATCCTCTCTTCTTTAAATCATTCATTTCTCAAACCTTCCTTTGCATGGATTTGTGGCAAAAAGACCAGAACAATCAATGTCTAATTTACTTAAGTCCTTGTGCAGTTGCAAAAATAAAGTTTTCTAAAACTTTTTTTTTTTGTAAAAGACTTTAGGTATCAAAGCTTGAAATCTGAAAGGACAGAACTAAAATGAAATGACTATACTAAGATTTTCATACTGTAAATAAGTAAAGCAATCTGTAATGCATAAAAGAGATATCAATTAATATGAGTTAAATACCCTTTAAATATGTGAAATATTTAATGATAAAAATGATTTCTACTTTTTTTTAAAGAGAGAAGGATAGTGAGAGAGAGAGAGAGAGAGAGAGAGAATCCATTTTTATTGAGTTTTTTCACATGGCTTTCATTGTTCTGACACTTAGTTGGGTATGTGGGTGCTGGGGTTTGAACCCGTGTACTTGTGCATGCTGGGCAAGCACTGTAACCACCGAGCCATCGCTCCAGCCCAAAAACATGATTTCTAAAATTGACTAAAATCCTGTAGCCTTACCTAGTTATTCATGTTTGTGCAAAGAACAGAGCATGGGTTACGAAAAGTCACCATCATTTAGCTTTGGAGTGGACTGATGGTAGAGTGGCAGAAATATATCTCCTAGGAAACAGGGTAAGTCAGTCTGGGAGATTTTGTGCGAACACAGTAGGCATCAACATTTCCACGCCGGCAATCACCGTTCCACCATGGTAGGGGAAATGCAATTCTAAGCACTACTCATGAAGGATGCTTGAATTTTTAAAAAATACATTTTTACATAAAAGCTCTAGATTTTTTTTCCCATTTTTCACACTGTGTATGAAATACTGAGCTTGTATAAGTTGATGCTGTAGGGCACCTCAGTTGCATTGGAGCTGATACTAAGTCTTTTTGTTTGGGGGATTTTTTTCCCAGTGTTTGGGAAAGCTCCCAGTCTGAACACCAATTTTTTTTGTTGGTACAGGCAGTTCCCAACTTTTGCAAATTTATATAGAATACTGAAGATTTGCCATAGCTACCAGACTTCCTCAAATTTTCTTCCTTGATTGTGACTATTTTTCTTCTTTTCTCTCTACCATTTCCTGAAGTTTATACCACAGGTAGAGTAACCCTAATTTGAAAATCTAAAACAGGAAAAGCTCCAAAATATAAAACATTTTGAGCACCAACAAAATGCCACAAGTGGAAAATTCTACTCAAAACCTCTGACAACAAAGGTAAAAATGAAGGTTCACTAAAAATATTGTATACAATTACCTTCAGGCTATGTATATAAAGAGTTCAGACTTGGGTCACATCCCTGTGATATCTCATTGAATATTTGCAAATATTCCAAATTCCCCAAATCAAAAATCTGACTGCCTTTTGGTCTTCTGGTTCCAAGTATCTCAGATGAGGAATACTGAACCTATGTGTAGTTATAAATGTGTGAAGAGTGTCCTTCTAAGTACAATAGCCTCTTGAAATGTATTAAAAATTCAGTAACAGAATTTTTTTTTTTTAGAGAGAAGGACAGTGAGAGAGGGAGACACAGAGAGAATCAATTTTATTGAGTTTTTCACATGGCTTTTATTGCTCTGACACTTAGTTGTGTACGTGGGTGCTGGGGTTTGAACTTGTGCATGATGGGCAAGCACCGTAACCACTGAGCCACTGCTCCAGCCCCAGGATGTATAACATTTTTAGGGACTCACAGAAACATCCCTTGCCTTTATGGCTACAAACCATCTTCAGATAAAAGCAAGTATTCCCAGGGATCAAAAGAACCCTTGACTGAGGACTCCTACTTTAAGATACTGACTCATAGGATCCGTGACAGTGGTGAATTAATCTATTTATAATTGTCTTAATAAATCTTCATGATTTTTGTCATAAAAGTATTATAATTTTACTTTTTTCATGAAAGTATTAGAATTTTACAATTTCTGACATGGCAAATAGTTTTTATTAAATCATGTAATGGTAATTAATTCATGCATTTATGGATAGTCAAATACCTCCTCAATACTGACTGATCACTCTCATTCTGTTATCTTGAGTTTTCCATGTAGCAAGCACATCTCTAGCAGGCAATGTCTGCAGTTTTGTTTCTTCCTTTACAACCTTATGTTTCTCTGTGTGTGTGTCTGAAACTGGCATGTATGAGCTTTTAAGAATTATACAATTGTTACTGATTTATAACTTACTTATAACGGACAAAGTCCCTATCACAATTCTTTAAAATTTGTACGAGATCACTCATCTGCAAAATATTCTGAGAATATTCTATAACTATATGGAAGCAATATCAAGTTTCTTAACTTTAGTTTTGAAATACTCTTGTCTGCTTCACTTACTGATTCCAAAATAAAGGTTATGTCAAAATTTTCCACGGTTATGAGTAATTTTTCCATTTCCCTTTGCATACTTGCTAATTCTTTTTTTTTTTATTTTTTGAACAACCTTACACGATTTTAACAAAATAATATAAAATGTGTAAATATTCTGGATATTGCAATTATCTCCAGGAGTGCCCCCCCCAATTACCCTCCCTTATCCCTCCCTTCCCTTTCCCTTTATAATTCTAAAAAAAAGTATTAGATTGTAAAGCATTACATCTTATCTGGATTTAACTCA
>PVKS010042757.1:0-15250 GCA_004027875.1 Aplodontia rufa | reverse complement strand
TATCACCTTACACCAGTCAGAATGGCAAAGATGAAGAAAATAAACAACAATAGATGCTGGAGGGGCTGTGGAGAGATAGGCACACTAACACACTGTTGGTGGAGCTGCAGACTGGTACAGCCCCTCTGGAAAGCAGTATGGAGAATCCTTAAAAAACTAGGGATGACTCCACCATACGACCCGGCTATTCCACTCCTGGCATTTAGCTTTTAAAACAGCTTATACATCCCTGGGCTGTGGGCTCATGTGATTCTGTAAAACAGTTTACTCTTTACTGTTAACTTCTCTCTGGCAGAGATATTTCCTTTGGCTGTGTAACCTCCCAGTTTTATTTACCTTTGAGAGAACTAATAAGCATGCACCTCAAGTAATGTTTAAAAAAGAGCCATTGCCTTTGTTTCTGAAGGTCCATATATAACTGAGCTTTGGTTATACTCTCCTGCCAGGTGTTTAAGATCAACTTGATCAAAATTGATCTTTTTCCTGTCTATTGCTACAGGTCATCTGAGAATGGCAGAGTCATTCTTAAGGAACTTGTGAAAAGCATCTTGGCTCTTTTCTACCAGTGGTACCATCTGCCAGAATAGGTTAGGGTTTTCTGACCATTCCTGGCTTCGCTTGGCAGCATCCAGGACACTACCTATGAATAACCATCTTCATTGCAGAGTGTCCACTGGTTGGCTTTCCATTCTCTAGAGTCACCTGATCTCCCTGATTGGGAGGTCCTGTTACCCAGAGTTCCCAAGCCTGTAGAGAATTTCCATTGTTCCCTGAATTTGGCTGACCAAATCGGGCAAGGGGCAAACTACTGACTATTTCCCTTAACCCTTTAATTATCTTAAATTTAGTAATCTAATTTTGGTATTAAAAATCCAGCAGGCCAGTTTCACCAGTCATAAAGTGTTACTATGTTACAACTTTATAGTTACCCCTTTTGTTTAATAACAGTAGAAGTCGCATTAGATCTTATCTGTTCTGTAGGTGATAGCATATCTTTTTAAATTTTTCTGTTAGAACTAGTACTTCTCAAAACACTAATAAGCAACAGTTTTAGATATAGAGGGAATGAGGGGGGAGGGTTTGGAGGAGGAGGAGGAGCCATAGCTGCAGGTAGAGGGACTGTAGCTGTGGGAGGAGTGGTGGAAGAGAACTGATGTAAGTAAGGGGACATGCTGACTGCAGCTCCCAGGGCCAGCAGGCTGGCAGAGGGAGGGAAGGAGGAAGAAGAGGAGGAGGAGGATAAGTAAAGGGGGGGAATGAGAGTGCAAATCCAAAAAGGCCTGAACATGTGGCGTTACTTACCGTTTCCCTGTCCGGTGACAATAATTGCCCAGATCAGTGAAGATTTGAAAGTACAGACAGAAATTAGCATTTCCCATAGCCTTTCAGTATTACTTGGGGGTGAACAGGAGCACAAAGAGGATTGGGGGGTGGTCTCTGGCACATGTGACTTACAGACAGACCCCATGATGGAAAGTGTAACAGAAGGTCAAAGGAAATGCAAAGGAACTTACCCCACTTCTGTCGGCCTGGATGAAGGTAAAAAGAGTGGAGCAGGAGCTTCCTGGTTCATCTGTGGGAGAGGGTGGACCTCAGTCCTAGTGAGGGAGGACCAAAAACCCTCCTGGGTTTCAGCACCAAATGTAAAAATCAGGATGTGGATGTTCAAAAAGGAGTCAGACCCAAAAGTGTCTGAGTAAATCCTTTTCGTTGGGATTGGTGGCTCTAGGGCCAGGTTTACCAGTCTTCCAGTGTGAGAGCAGGCTGAGTAAGTGGTGTGCAGCCCCAGCTGGGCAGCCACTTTATAGTCTGGGGTGGGGAGGAGAAGTTTGGGACCTTGGCCTTCAGGGATTGACTGGGGACTCCCTTTATCATCGGCAGATTGTGAGACGCCTTTGCGGCTTGTCTGCCAGCATCTGATTGGTTGTTATTTCACTGCCCACAGGTTGCCTGATGCCTTGCCCCCACCCAGCCACCTGAGATTGACCTAACAGTCAGCTTAAGAAGAGTGTCAAATTAGAGAGTGAGCTGGACACCTAGTTCAATTATCACAACATTCACTATTGAATAATTCTATACTAAATGACAAGATCTGTGTGCTGTAAACTTTTATTGTAAAGTTTATCATCTGCAAAGAAAACATGGTGATTGAATTTATATTTGGGATTTGTGTATCTTTGTAAGATTACTTTGAAGACTGATGGTTCTTGATGGAAAAATGACTTTTTTAAACCACAATTTTAACAGATAAGGAGAAATTATTATTCTGAATTTGTCAACTTTCACAATCAAGTGATTGAACATCTGATTAGAAACATTAACTTAATAACTACCTGACTTTAAAGGGATCTGAGTAAGTTTACTTGGAATTTATCTTATTTAAAAAATATGTTTTTAGGATCAGAATTACAGCTACAGTAAATCTATGGATCCTCCCTGCCTTCCAACAATAACTTGAATAAGTTGACTTTAAGATTGATCATATATGAAAGGGCTTTGAAAACTGTGAATGGACACAAACTGTTCATTATTTTCATTACTATTGCTAGTATATCTTCTGCGTTAAGTATCTTCAGTCCATTTGATAAAGCAGTCCTTCAATCTCCAGCAAAAATCACTCCCCTTAATATTTTCTGAGTGACAAAATTTACATTTGATGAATATAATTTTATTTCACTTCTGATCTTGTTTAAAGTTTTTAGGATTAAATTCTCAGACCACTGCCTCCTGAGTCAACTTTTAAATTTTGATAAGGTGGGTTTGGAGCAGTGGTTCTGTGGTTATGGAATGCCCGAGGATGCAGGATTGTACCCCAGCACCACGCACAATGAAATGTTGGAGCAAAGAAAGCTACATGAAGAACTAAATAAAATAAATTCTCTCTCTCTCTCTCTCTCTCTCTCTCTTTAAATTTTGCTCTTTAAATTTTGATAAAGTGAAATGGGTAAAAAATGCCCGGGTATTAGGTATCCAGATCATTTCTTTCTATTTTTACCCTTTGCTGTTTCTGATACACCTTAAAGTGCTTAGCAACCTTCTAAATAAAGCACTTGACTCTTTTTCTTTCCATATATGGACATTTCACTATCATCAAATAATTAATGCTTAGAGAGCTGTGCAAGGAACTTCTTCCAACAACAGTTGTGGTTTTCAGAATATCTTTTCTGACTAATAGAGTAAGTGTTTGCCATTACACTAAAATGGACTATTCTGGCTTCTACTCTAAAAATTAGTCCCTTTGCTCACTTTCATAGCTATTTCTGCTTGGTATTATTCCACAGATTTCTAGAGGTAACTAATCCCTGGGACTGAAAATAATTTAGGTAGAAATACAGCTAACAAAACTCAGATAAGTAAGTAAATATATGTATTTGAGTGTTGAAATGACTAGATCTTTCATTGTATTTTGTCTTCACTTTGTGTCCTTTCAAAAGGTACTCTATATAAAATGCGAGAACATCATGCAACACCATGCAGGGATACCACCAGTTTATTAAAAGTGTTTTTTTGGGGAGCATGACTCCACTTCCTGGTCATTTATAACTATGACCTCATGTTCTAAAACCCTAACTCATGGACTTTAAAAAGGTAGTGAAATTGTTGGAACAACAATTTCAACAAGAAGATCAGCAGCAAAGATTTTACACTTGATCCCATATCTTGGTGCTGATCCTAACCTATTTTAGCATTTACACAAAAGTGACAATATCTCTAGGCTTCAATCTCCTTACCAAATAAAAAAGAATAACTGTACATGTAAAAACTACTTGTAGGGATAATAAATAGAAAATAAATATCTGAAGTTCTCATTGGAAGGGAGGTGAAACTTTCATAATGTTAATGTTATGTTAATGTATTAGTGTTGATATACCTATATGCTATCTGATGTTTAATATGTTTTATTAAAAAGCCATAATTTAATGGATAGTTTTAATAAAATGTGCATATAGATTGCTAAGCCTGAAAATTTTGGTCTCAGCAGAGGTGGAGTAGTAAAGGCTGACAGAAGAATGGGTGGAACTAGAGGGAGCAGAAGAATGTGCTTCACAGGAAATTTCTGTGGCCTGATGGATCCCCACTACCTGAACTTTTGGCAAATGAACAGTTCTCTTATTCTGCGTTCTTGCACATTCAATTCTTATGAATATATCACTATCAATCTAGACTTCTTTTTATTCATTTGTAAAATATAGGCATCTGGATTAGATCTCAGAGAGTTATATTTCTAAAAATTTTTAGTCTTCTCACATGATTCAAAACTCCACATGTTCTCTGTTGGACAGTTTGGAAAGATTCACAGGATGCCCTCCTTTTGAAGCCACACTCTGTTCACTCACATACATGTTCAAATGTAACTGAGATGACCTGGACTAAAGGAACCTATTTAGTTTGCTTAACCTAGTTCTTACCCAAGTGATGCCTGTTAAACCTTCAACCCCACCCACAATCCTTTCCCCTTACTACTTTGTGCAAATCAGCCCAATTTCCATCTGACAACTTCTGTTTACATTTGCTGGATGGCTTTTCTGGTTTTTATTCCCAAGTGTTTTGCCTGCCCAAAAAGGACCAGAAATGCTGACGGCATAATTTCAATCCCCATTCCAGGATCCCTCTCAGAGTTGGTGTGTTTGTGTACTCTAGATTCCTCACACTCCAAGAAGAATGAACTACACTACTTTCTCAAGGCTCCCTAAGGATTAAACTACTGTCACCAGTAAAAGTTGGCACCAAAGCACGTCCTTTAAGTTAGCATCCCTTCTTTGTTCTTCCTTTCTAATATTAACTTTACCCCCAAATAAACCATGTCTATTCAAGGTCTACTTGGTCTACCAGTGAGGTAGAATCCAAGATAAGACACATATTTAGACAGAAGTGGGCTATAATATCTCAATGGCTGTTTCCAACTCCACTTTTCAGTGACCCAAATATATTGAGATTATTTCTGACTGTTCTAGGACACAAGTCTCTATTACCTGGCTTCTATAAATCACTTATAAATGTTTGCTGAATAAATTAATTTCTCTAAAGGGCAATGACAATACTTGCTGGCAAAGGAAAAAACAAGAACTCAGGGGTCATCACCCTTGGCTTTATATCTTTTGGGAAACTTAATAGAATGGAGGCTGTGTCCTGGCTGTGTGTCCACTGTCTGTTTGAGTGGTTGATTTTGCTGGCCTCTTCGTTTCTCTTGTCACGCATGTCTTCAGTAATGGCGCCTCGATGCCCTTTTCTTTTTTATTCACACTTGCACTTTGGTGGATATATATGAAATTCATTTTATTTATGTCCTTGAAATTCATATTCAATACGTGGAGGAAATAGCTCTGATTAAATTCAATAATCATGGCATTTATGGATATCATCACAAAATCATCAACAAAGCTATAACTAGATGTTGATAACCCATTTTGTAGATGAAGAAGCAGGATCAATGTACTTAAGTAATTCTTCCCAAAGTCACACAACCATTTAGTGGCATGCTGGATTTCTACACAAAGTACATAGGATATTACTATTATCTGCCCTTATAGTGATTTAGCTCTTTTCTCCATTTTTAAGTAAAATTTACTAGTGTGTTTTTACTAAAGATTTTTAAAAACAAAATTCACTCACCTTCTCAATACCTATTAAATTCCATCTTACTTTTACTTTTTTAAAAATCAGACTTATTAAGGTATAATTTGAGAATTGTAAAATTGTCATATTTCGAATGTACAGTTAAATGAGCTTTGAAAATATTTTAGACCACATTTAAAGTGGAGGGGGTGGAGAGAAGTAACTTTATTTTTCATCAGTTTTTTGTTTCTCTAACACTTAATTGTGTACGTAGTGCTGGAGTTTGAACCTGAGTACTCCCACATGCCAGGTAAATGCTCCAACTGCTGAGCTACCACTCCAACCCTAGATTTTGATATAAAAAAAAAAGTTGAAGTGATTGTAAACATCAGGTCTGTAATTATGCTTGTGTGTGTGTGTGTGTATGTGTGCACGCGCGCATGTGTGTTGGTGAGTATAAAAAAGGAAAATAGTATCATCATATTCATTCTTTGAATAAAATAAATAATAATAAAGTCTAATTCATAGCTGTTCATTCTAGGAGAAGGAATAAGAATATGAAAATAATATGTCAGTACACATTTTACGGGTGTGTGCCTACAAATAATTAATAAAAATTTAGTGATCCCTAGAGAGAAATTTCAAGTACCAGGATGACCTTGCTGACTTATGGATTGCCAAAGTCAACATGACATTTCACTGGAGTGCTTAATTGACTTAGTTAATAAGCTGAACAGATCTGGATGTGATAGGGCTGAGACAGAGCAAGTTTTCAGCATCCACAGTTTGTTCCAAAGCACAACTTCCTTCGTTCCTCTGATTTAATTTTTGTACCTTTGTCTCCATTTTTATTTGCTTTTTAATCATGGATGCTAAGAAAACATTAACTCATGGTTTATGTCTACCTTTCTCCATATCCTGACCTTTCTCTACTTCTCAAAACTCCTTGGCATATAGCCACATTTTAAATATTCCTGTTGTCTGATGTATATTACTAAACATTGAATTAGCAGTTATCGCTGACCTACTTTTGGACACCAACTAAAATACAGGGTAGATTACTTAGTATGAGTGTGTTCCACACTTTCAAATGTGTTCATGATTTTAAAAAAGAATCTATATTTATGGTATATCTGAAATTCAGATTTCACAGAGTGTCTTGTATTTTAATTGACTAAATCTGGCAACCTTAGCCTCATTATTTCCAGAAATGGTCTCAATCACTACAACCATGCTATTACTTTTTGTCTTTGCAATAACACTAGCAGATAAGTGAAGCTATTATATTTATTTTATAAATGAAGTGTAGACATGTTAAACAAAGAGCTTCTGGGTCATACAGCTATTTGAGAACACATTGGGCAACACTATACTACTTCATAATGGAAGACAAGAAAAATACTTACCATTACTATGGTTGGAAGACTTACATCAACTTTAATTGTAGGGGATAAACCTTTTATTTTAGGGATCTTTCACATATGAATGAAAAGCATCTGGGATTTAAAGGAATAGGAAAGTTAAATTCTGATTTATGTTTATTTTAAAATTTGTTTACATTTTTGACTTTGTATTTTGAAATAATTTTGACATAAAGCATTGTAAAAATACAAAAATCATTGGATTATATTTTGCTCAGCTTATCCAAATATTACAATCTTATATGTTTACAGAAAAATTATCAGAACTAGGAAATTAAAATTAATGTAAAGTACTTAATTCTTGCCAATGCCCCACTTATTATTTTTATTATGCAGAATTAAGTATAGTTACACATTATCTAACTTGTCACATTTCCTGAGTCATCTCCAATTTTCAATAGCCCACTTTTCCTATGTGTGTCATTTCCATGGCACTTGAACAGAATAATGCATATTTTAAAGAATATTTATGGAGTACAATAAGTAGACATATTTATAATCTGACTGTGTCACAAATAAGTTACCAGGGAATGCTGCATTTAGTAAAATAATTGCAAATAATATATTTAGAAGAAATGGTATAAATGGATATTCATCATTTCACAAAAATTAAGGTAATCCTTAATTGACTAATAATATACAGATGCTAAAATTAGTGGGTAAAGTTATAGTGAAAAGCACAACATTATGTAGTCATAAACTATTTGCCCACATATTCCTGAAAATTTCAAAAGACAATAATCAAAATCAGTACTTCAGCAAGGGTGCAAGTTTACAAGTTTACATCACCAACAGGCACGATGATGGTTGTGACTCACCATATGTTTTGGGAGGAATCCAGCCCCTCTTTGGGGACCCTCACTTCAAAAACACAAAAAGTGAGTTTAATCAAGAGAGAAAATGAGGACAATCATGAAGGATATTCAACAAAATAATTGGCTAGTTCACTATTTACCAATCTTACTTAAAAATTGAAAACAAATTTAAATCTTTAGAAAAGTAAAAAAAAAAAAAAAAAAAAAAAACAAAGTCCCAAATACCTATGTATACAGCTTTACAACCAAATAGAAGCAAAGATTTTTTCCAGTTTGCATGGACACTTTTGTAATGAAAATAAAATTTCCAAAAAATAATAAACTCCAACTTGTCTCTTTCCATCCTTCCCAGAACTTACATTCATTCTTAACTTGACATATATCACACATGATTTTATACTTTTGTAAGCTATTTATATTGTAGTAGGCTGACTAATGATCCCCAAGATGTCATAGCCTAATTCTCAGGACCTGGGAATATTATCTTTAATGGAAAAAAATGAATTTTACAGATGTGATCGGATTGAAAATCTGGAGACAGGGAGATTGTCATGGTAGACCCAAATTAAAACCACAATGGCTCCATAGAAGGGGTGGATACAGAGATCTTACCATAGTACAGTAGAAAGCATGTGACCATGGGAGTTGAGATTGGAGTGATGTCACCTGGAGGCAGCCCCTTCAAAGGAAATGCAAAAACAGATTCTCCTGTGGAGGGTCCTGAAGCAACAGCTTTGTGAACACTTGATTTTAGCCCCTCAAGACTCATTTTGTATCTCTGACCTACCTCCAGCATGGTCAGAAGATAAATTTATGGTTTTTTTTTTAAACTGCTAAATTTGTGTTAATTTATTATAACAGTAATAGGAAACAAATTATATATGTTAAAATTTTATATTGAGATTTACATGAATAAAATATAAAATAATGTTTAAACACTTTATGTTCAACTGTACATGAACTTTGAAATATCTCAATATTTATATTCACTTAATCCTTTTTTTTTCAATACTGTGGATTGAATTCAGGGCTTCCTATCTTCATATCACTGAGCTACACCACCATGCTTTATTTTGGGGTAATTTATCCCTAAGTTGCCTAGGCTATCCTCAAATTTGTGATATTCCTGCCTTTGCTTCTTGAGTAGCTAGGCCAATCCCTTCATTTTTGCTGATCTTCAGTTAACTATATAATCCAGGTTTATGAATGCTTTCCTGGTATTATATCATCCTTTCTCTTCTCCTAATAAAAGCAAATATTTTGCTCTTCCCCAAAATCTTTTCCTTACCATTTTATTCAAATTATTATTGAATATTTCTGCAGAGTACTTTTTTTATTTTTCTCTTTCAAACACTCTTGATAATACATTTACTTTAATCTTCTTATCATGTATTGGAAAGTATTGAACCTACTTCTACACATGTGTGCACAAGTGTAAAATGTTCAAAGAGTTGATAACCAGAAGTGGATTGATGAGTGACACAAGAATTGAAAGGGGGGAGACCATGCTCTGGCATCAGCCTCGGATTACTCTGTCATTATGTATGTGTTCACTATTCTGTGGTAATGATTCCCTCCTAAATGTAAGAGTATGTTGAACAAATAGGAAAAAAAAAACAATTGAAATTGTCAGCTTTACTGGAATTTGCCTGATTCCTCCGCAAACAGATCATTTTTATACTGTTTGCCTATATTTTCATCTTCACTTCATCATAGCAGGCAGCATGAATGTGAGATGTGACTCTCAAGACAATGCCTATGAGAAGACATTTACATTACTTGGGAAAAGTTTAACATTATTGTTATGATTTGGATGACGTTGTCCCCCAACAGCTCGTGTGAGACAATTCAGAAAGGCTGAGGTGGAATGGTTGGGTTATAACAGCCTAAGCACATTCAATGAGTTAATCCCCTGGCAGGGATTAACTGGTACCTGTATGCTGGTAGAGTGTGGCTGGAGGAGGTGGGTCTTGGAGAGTGTCCCTTTGGTGTATTTTGTATCTGAGTTGGAGTCTCTTTCTGCGCTCCCTGAAGCTATGCCTTCAGCCATGATGCTCAGCCTCACTTTGAGCCCCGAGGAATATAACTGGTTTTCTATGGACTAAAACCTCTGAAACCATGAATCCCTAAATAACTTTTCCTCCTAAAATTGTTTTTGTCAGGTCTTTTAGTCACAACTATGAAAAGGCTGACTAAAATAATTGTGTAACAAAGAAATAAAAAACTTTAAAAACTCTGGTCACACCAGAGAGCACATTGGCTCTATTTCGTTCCCCGAACTACTTCCTCCACCTGACTCCCCTCTCTCCACTTAACTGATTTTCAATCCACTTACAGTATACATTTTTTCTTTCCTTTTTTTTTTTTTTTACTTAGTGTCTTGTGCATGCTCCTGATACCAGGACCCACTGTGCCCCGTCTATGCATGCACATACGAAAGTTCAGTCGGATTCATTACACTCTTCCCATTGCCCATCCCTTCTTCATCCTCAATCTCCTTCATTATCTCAACTGATCTTTCCTCTATTTTTATCTCCCCTTTTCCCTTTCTCATTCTTTTCTTTTTTTTAAGTCCCCCTAATCCCTTTATTTTAGATTAACTTACACCTTTTCAGAGAAACATTTGACCCTTGACTTTTTGGAATTGTCTTATTGCATTGAACAGATAGTCTCCAGTTTCATCCTTTTACTGGCAAATGTTATAATGGCATTGTGTATATATCCCACTTTTTCTTCATCCATTCATCCAATGATAAGCACCTGGACTGTTCTGTAACTTAGCTATTGTGAAATGCATTGCTATAAATATTAATGTGGCTGCATCACTGTAGTATGCTGATTTTAAAATTCTTTGGTTATAGACCAAGGAGTGAGATAGCTGGGTCATATGGTGGTCCCATTCCTAGATTGTGAGGAATCTTCATACTGCTTTCAGAGCGGTTTCAGTCTTTTGCACTCCAATCAAACATGTATGAGTCTACCCTTTTGATCCCCACATCCTCACCAGCATTTATTATTATTTGAATTCTTAATAATTGCCATCACTGGAGTGAGAAGAACGGATTTCCATAGTTCTTCTTTTCATTTGCACACTTTTCTGAGCAGTTCATTACTCCTTTCCTTAGTGGTCTGCAATACATTATGTGTATTTTCTTTTTCTTCCTATGTAATAATTAGTTATAGGACTATGCCAAGTTTATTATTCACTTCATCACAACAGACATTTGGCTTTTATTTACTTAATTATACTTTAAGAAAACATTATTATGAACTTTAACATATAAGTGTTTTTCTAGGCATATGCACTTGTTCTCTTGAATACCTGCCTAGGAGTTGCTTGACTTAGTAATTGGATACATACAAATTCAATCTAACAAACAATTGACCAAATTTTACCACCACAAACATATTGTGCAAGGGTTTCCATTGCTTCAAAAACCTGACTGGAATACTGATTATAACTGTGCTGAATCTATGTATCAAAAATGAAATAAATTTTATGTCAGCAATAACCATTTATAACAATTACATATTCCCTAATTGTTTGGATATTTTAGAATTTATTTCATAAATTCTATTGTGGGTTTAGTGTTTTATACTTTGAAAAAACATTTATAGATTTTTGATGTTTTTAATACTCCTATGCCAGTTTTTCCTACTTTTTAATAATTGTACTGAGAACTTCAATGACATAGTTTTTGCATACTTTGTATCTAGCAAGCTTGCTACATAACTTCTTGAGTTTTAGACATTATTCTAGATTCCTTTGAATTTTCTAAAGAAAATATGCCATTTGTGAACAAAAGCATTTTACTTCTTTCCTTTGCAATTTATTACTTTTTATTATTTTCTTCCTGCATTGTACTGTCTTAAACATCTAGTACAATGTTTGAAAGATGTGATCACAGTGGATATCCTTGTCTTACTCTAATGGGATGGGGCATAAGTTTAATACATTATCTCACCAATTGTATGATGGCAATTTTTAAGTTTCTTCTGCAAATTATTTCTAGGATGAATGATTTCTTTGTATTCATACTTTATTGAAATTTTTATCATAAAGCATCATTAAATTATATTGAATGCTTTTCCTTCATTTAGCTAGATGATCATCAGTGTTTCTCTGCTTCATTTGCTAATATGGTGAACTGATTTTCAAATGCTAAACCTTCTACTCATTCTTTTAATAAATTTTGCATAGTCATCATGTATCATCCTTTTAATATATTCATGTTTTGATTTTCTAATATTCTCTTATGCTGTGAGAATTTGAATTTGAATGAGTAACACTGGACAGTGATTTTCCATTTAATGTCTTTGTCAGGTTTTGTATTAAGACTATGTTGGCCTAATACATTTAGTAAAAGTTCATTTTGAAAGTGATTCCACATCTTCTATTCTCAAAAGACATTGTTTCAAATTTGTAGTGTTTTCCCTGAATGTATATGGTGTCGTTGTTCAGTGAAGTTAATTGAGCATGGGGCTATCATTTTGAGGATCATGTTCATTAGCAAAAACAATTATGTAGCAAATTTCATTTTCAATTCTCATTACTTAATTTAATAAGTGATATTTTCAAAGAATTTATTGATTTATTATAAGCCACATTTACTGTAAAAATTTTCTTTGATCTATTGCTACCATTATATCCTCTTTTATTTTTATATTGGTAATTAATATTATTTCATTCTCCTTTGCCTTGATCATACTCATTGGAAATTAATAAGTTTTACTATACTACAAACCGTTATATACATTGATTTTACATATTTTATAAATTTCATAATAAATTATTTCTTTGGTTATTTAAAAAAATTCTTCATAGATATCTCTTTAAGTTAACTTTAAATCACCTCCTGAATAGACTTAATTGCTACTATAGTTTAATAAGAGAGAAAGGAAGAGAAATGTCTCTTGTTTGTTTTGTTTCTTTTATTTTTGTTTCTTAATTTTTCCTTTTTTGTTGTTCTTGTTGTTTAGAAAAGAAGAAAGTTGTGTGCAGAGATACCTGAAGATTGTCTTATTATTTCCTTTTAAAGCAAGACCAGAAGCAATTTTAATTAAAAAAAAGAAACTTACTCTGCCATCTTGCAAAAATCTTATGTTTTTTATAATTCTGGGAGGTGTAAAATGCATAGAAAATAAAATGAATATAATGATACCAAGGCAAAATACAATTTCTAATGACATCACACCAAGGTGTGAGTTGCCCATTTGAACATGTTACTTGTGCCAATGATGGAGCCATCTCTGTCCACCATGCTGCTCCTGAGAGAAGATTTCTTGCTTTCTCAAAGCACGCTGGTTTCAAACCCCTTTATGAGACGTGGGTCTTTTTGTGAAAGAGAGAGAGTGGGGGGGGGGCATTATTCATTATGAGCATTAGAGTGGCCTCTTCCTGGGGCAGAGTAAAGAAATGTGTGACATAAGCAACATGTTTTCCAGCTGGGTAGCAACCTTATTGATAAGCCTGTACCCTGCACTGCAGTACTTGGTGAAACCCAACAATTCTACCAAATATTTGTTGTATCCCACTTTTTTTTTACACCAGAGGGCCAATGAGAAACATCTTTATATTGTCCCTTTTCTGACACTTTTTACATGCCTTAACTTTATTGAAGGTGAGAGAAAGCAGCCCTGTTCAGGTAGAGACAAGTCAATTCTGGTTACTGGGAGGTGACATTTTTTTTCTCTTTAAAATTATTTTATTTCTTTTTACTTTTTCCATTTATAGTTTCTTTTTCCAAATGTTGGACTAAAGTTTCTTAAGAAAAAATAAGAGAAGAAAGCAACAATTTTTTTTCTGATTTTTATTAGATTCCCTCTCTGGTTCCCAAGAAAACAGAATATAGAACTGCTGCTTTAATTCTATGGAGGAAGAACATTATGGAGGCTCACTTTAAAAGAAAATACTATCAGCTCTTAGCAAAATACAAAAATTCTCTGAAAATTGAATGATATTGGAAGATTTTGCAGGGAACCATAAACTGGAATAGGGAATGGCTTAAATACGTTTTCCAATTTCACAGTTTTGTTTTGAAGAGTAACTACATTGGCAGTACAGGGCAGCTGTAATCCTGATTGAAAACTCATCTTTCTTGATGGTAGAGCAGGACTCCCACAAATATGGGAAAGTGAACGTGAAAGCCAGGGGGGATATCCAAAAAAAAAAAAAAAAAAACCTCAATCTTTGTATAAATTTTACCTAACTCACACACTTATTCTTGAAACATGCATGCACTGGGAAGTCTTAAAACAGTTTGCAATTTAAACCAGAAGAACTAAGAAAATTGGACAGCCTATATGATATAGGGGGAAAAAAGAGCAGTTTAAGTATAACCTGATGAAATGAAACATTAGTACTCTTTGGAGAAATACAGCATGATCAATAGTCTTCATGGGGTAGCATAACATGTGTTCAGAAATTGTGATTAATACATTGAACAGAATCTGTATAAAGTCAAATTTCTCTGAAATTTTAATTTTTGTTCAATGGCACTTGTATTTGTTTGGATTCAAGCTCCAATGTCTATCTCACTTGTGCTCAGAAACAATTGAAATCTTTGCTCAGCTCTTAGCTCCTACCTGCTTTCGTGACTCAACTTCATGCATTATCTTCCATGCACATGAAGTCCAGTGTTCAAGCAAGCATTCGGGAAGAGTTTATTATAGCCAACTGTTTCTGCAGCTCCTTCCTTTGCAGGTTTCTATTGCATTACATTATCCTGTGTAGCTGACAATCTAAATATTGTACTCTAAACTGAACAGCTCATAAAGTTTACATTTTCAATAGACTAGTTTCAAGCAAGAAATGCAAATATTACCTAATGCCATTCTTACATTCAAGATAATTCATTTAAGTCTTCTCTAACTTTTGGTAAATCCACGGTTCTATTTAGTAGCTTCTAAAAAGTCATATTTTATCTAAACTTCCTAGTTTTTATTTATTTGTGAGTTAATGGAAGCTGATTTCCCATCTTACAGATCATGATACTATTATTTATGCTCAATGGCAAAGTAATTTTGTCTGCTGTTTGACAGGCAGAAACTTGCAAGGGCCTACGTGGTTAAAGTACACAGAGGAAAATATAGTAGAAAATCAGATGTTAATCTATATTTAATAATTTCATTCATCACAATCTTATTTTACATTTATGTATTCAGTGACCTTCCTATTTTCTAGATTCACACTTAAGATTAGAAAGCATCAGCTCATTCTTTACATGTGGTTTCAACAACTTAAAATATTTTTTTTCTCTCCATAATATTAACTATTACAATTGATTCCATGTCTCCATAAACTCTGGTATATTCCAGGACTTGTGTCAAAAAATGAAAGTTTACAATTTCATATTATCTACTATATCAAGAAGATATGAGAAGAGCAAATGAATACAGAGGAGAAAGAAAAGTCTTCCTCATACCAGGTTCTTTAAGTTTCTGAAAATTTTGATGCTG
>PVKS010042756.1:0-15254 GCA_004027875.1 Aplodontia rufa | reverse complement strand
GAAGTCTCCCAAGCTCAGAGACTTAAGGGCCGAATGGTTTCTCTCATCTGTTGATACTGGAATTTATGTTGAAGCAGTAGGACAGACGGCTGACCTAACAAAGCCTCAAATTGAATGACTTTCAGAGTAACAGGGGGATAGCTCTCTAGGATACTTGGAGGTGTAGGGAGGGGGATGGGGAGGGGGGAGGGTATATGAAGAACTCATAGGGGTCTGGAGATTGGGAAGATGGGGGAACCATCCCAGAAGCCGATGTTATTCCTACACTAGATACCCATTTAACACATGAGTTCTTCTGGGGGAAACTGCAATAGATGAAACCCGTAGTAGCTTATCTATGTGTTAGCATTACCCCTGGTTAACAAAGTTTATACACATTGATTGCTACAGTTTTGACAATGTTTCCCCCTCATCTGTATCCCAATCTCAGAGACTATCTTTCATCTGTGGAAGCTAGAATATATGGGGAAACAATATGTTAGACGGCTAAGCTAACAATAACTTCAAATGGTGTGATGCTCAATGCAATAGGGGGAAGGCTCCCTAGGTTACTAGGAGGCATAGGGTGGGGGATGGGGAGGATAGAGGGGGTAGGAAGAACTCCTAGGAGACTGGAGAGTGGGAACCATCTCAGAAACAGATGTCATTCCTCCACGAGATATCCATTTAACGCAAGAGTTCTTCTGGGGGAAACAGCAACAGGGGGAACCCAAGCTGGGCATCCATGATTTGGCATTAGCCCTGGATAACTAAGTATATATATATATACATTGACTATTGATGATTTGATAATGTTTCCCCCTCAATTGTATCTCTATTTCCATCAAATAAAAAAATAAAAAAGTGAAAAAAAAAAAAAAAGACCCTACATGCTGCAGTTTGGGGCAGTGGGCTGGGCCATCCTGTTTACAACAGAAACTCTGCTGTAAAGATCTGTTCTCTTAGGAGGAAGCACTAGAACTGAAAACTTCCTACCTCAAACAACATACACACTTTTAGTGGGGTGGGGGTGGAACAGAGATTGGACCCAGGGACGATTAACCACTGAGCCACATCCCCAACCCTTTTTAAAAAATCATTTTTTGTTTTGAGACAGGCTCTTGCTAAGTTGCTTAGGGCCTCAGCAACGTAGTGAGGCTGGCTTTGAACTTGTGATCCTCCTCCTCAGTCTCCTGAGCTGCTGGAATTATAGGTGTGTGTCACAACACCTGGCATTTTAAAGCTTTTTTTTTTATATATATAAGAGAGAGGGGATAATGAGAGAGAAAGAGAGAATCAATTTTATTTAGTTTTTCATGTGGCTTTCGTTGCTCCAAGACTTCATTGTGGTGCTGGGGTTTGAACTCGCATATTCACACGTGCCGGGCAAGCGCTGTAACTGCTGAGCCACCACTCCAGCCCTAAAGCTTTTGATACATTTTGTGAAATTGCTTTCCCCAAAGAACTACCAATTTGGGGCTGAAGTGGTAGCTCGGTGGTTATGGTGCTTGCCCGGCATGCACAAGTACACGGGTTCAAACCCCAGCAACTCACATACACAACTAAGTGTCAAAGCAACTTAAACCATGTAAAAAATCAAATAAAAATTGATTCTCTCTCTCTCACTGTCCTTCTCTCAAAAAAAAAAAAAACTACCAATTTACTGATAATCATAGTAATGTGTGACTTGTTGCTGGGTCAGAGCAGGTAGAACACATCTTGAGAGAGAGAGGGAAAGGAGGCAAACAATCCCCATTCTTTCTTATACACTTCCACTCTGTGATCCTCATTTTGCAAAGGAGTGTTTAGTGGGGAGGGAGGTAAGAAGAATAGAAGAACCCGTGTGATCGCGGCATATACAAGGTTCCTAAAATTACATTAAATTCATTTTTTACATAATAATTTTCTGCATCATCTTGTTGGGTACTGGATGCCAGGATATGTGGTTAAATATTCCTCTGTAGTGCATCTGTGCGGGTGTTTCTGGATGGGATTAACACTTGACTGGCTAAACAGAATAAAGCAAATAGCCCTCCGGAGTGTGGGTGGGCCTCTTGCAATCTGTTGAAGGGCTGAACGGAACAAAACGCAGAATAAAGGAGAACTTGCATGGGGGGGCGCTCCTGGGGGTAATTGCAATATCCAGAATATGTACACATTTTATATTATCTTGTTAAAATCTTGTAAGGTTGTTCAAAAATAAAAATAAAAAAAACATAAAAATTAAAAAAAAAAAAGAGAGAGAACTTGCTCTCTTTGTCCAATGGTCACCGAGGTGGGATGCTGTGTTCTCCTGCCTTCAAACTTGAACTCAGATGAGGACTTAAAACAATTAGCTCTCAGGTTGTCAGGCCTTCATACTCAGACTAGAGCTGCACCATCAGTTCTCCGGGGTCTCCAGCTTGTGATGGCAGATCTTTGGGGCCTCTCAGCCACCATAACCCAAACCACTTCTCTAATGCCTTATAATAAAAAAAAAACACAAAAAATAAAATCAACTCGAAGCCACGTGGAAGTTTATTTTGTTCCAGTTTTTATAATTCTCCACACAGAGCTGTGAGACTCATTTCTGCTTTAATACCTTACCTACTCCCTCATCTTCAGCAAGAGAGAGGCTGAACAAGAAATTGGAGATGTCCCCTTCTCTCTCGTCTGTCACAAATCTATGTCATCAACTCCTCACAGCAATAAATCCTCAGAACAGTTAATCCTCTTCAGCCTAAAGAGAATTTCATGAACCATAGTAAAATTCAGTCTCATTTTTCTTTGCTTTCTCCTGTTTAATTACTCACTTCATTTGGTTTTATTCTTCTCCTTCACACTGGGCAAAAGCAGCTTTGTATTTGGGTAAATTAGTCTACGATCTGGAAAAAAAAAATTAGTCTATGATCTAATAATAAAGGAAAAACATTTCTCTTTGACATTTATTACCATGAAGAAAATTCCCAACGGTGCCCTGAACCGCTAATATTTACTCATTGTAAACAAGCTCAGATCTTTTCTTTCATTAAGCACCTAGGAAGATGGCTCTTTCCTGCCAAAGTAACTCCTGTTGGTTTTCTGTTTAAACTATTGCTGGGAGAAGCGGATGCCAGTGTCAAAAGGAAGCAGTTGGCCTTGGGAACTTGCTTAGAGAGACTGGTACACTTGGTTCCAAAGAAATTCGATTGCGTTACACTTTAGCTGTTGTAAGTGGTATGATTTCAGCTGTGGTTTTTCCAGGATGTCATTTCTGTCCTTTCAGACTCTCTCACAGCTGGGTTTCAGTCGGTGGTGCTGCTCTTCCCATCGGAAAGCACCTTCTGGGGCTTTCCCTAATGGATCACTTTTCCTAATGGGAATTATTAATAGTTTTCCTTTTCCAGTATTAAGCTTTGATAACCAAATGGAAGCTGCAGCATTAAGACCGTGAAAATATTTCTTTCCAAAATATTTAATAAACCATTTCCTCTGGCACATCCGATCTGGCTCTGCTCATACAAAGGGACAAAAGAGATTCCATTTTCTCATCCCACAAGACCTAATCAGAGCTCTAAGGCCATGCCCAGACATTTAAAACATCAATCCTTTTCTTTCTTCTTTTTTCTTAAAACGCCTGCTCACATCTGCTTCACATGTAGACTTGTTCTGTTAGGTAGCTTTCACACACACACATGCACGCACACACACACACCATGACTTACTATATACTGTACTTTGGAAATGGAAACGTTTCTGTGTAAACTATGAATCAGCCAAGAGTTAATACTGGGCTCTCAGCAGACTAAAGTGGTTTAGTGGGTTTTATACCCTCACAGAAGTCTGAAACCATAAATCCTGTCACTCTAAACTGGTTTTCTGGCAAAGTCTAGACAACTAATGATATTTAATATTTTGTTGCTCATGTGGGCACTTCCGGGATTGCCACCAGTTTGCGAAATTGTTACAAAATGAAGTTCACCTAATGTGTCCGTTGCTTTCAGTAGACATTCATTTCCCACTTTTAACATGAGCTCTTAGTTCCTAAATATGATCAAGACATAGTTGGTGGTGATTAACAAAATCTACTAGCCAGTTTTATATTTCTTGTGTAATTCCTTATCCCAAAGCAACATCTTTCTTCTAGTCAGAGAAAGAGCAGAATGATCTCTAAATATCACATAACCCAGTGTCCCCATTTTATAGAGTGCTGTTGGGGTCCAGAGGAAGATGTAGTGCTAAATAATCAAGTAGAGATGATACTATAAACATTTGTACAGAACCTTGCCTTTGTTGTTGTTGTTGTTGTTATTGTTGTTGTACAAGGGATTAAACCCAGGGGCACCTAACCATGGAGCCAGCGCATCCCCAAGGATCTCGCTAAGTTGTTTAGGGCCTCGCTAAATTGCTGAAGCTGACCTCAAACTTGTGATCCTCTTGCCTCCGCCTCCAGAGTTTCTGGGATTACAGGTGTGCCCAAGCCAGAACCTTGCCATATTTTTTCCTCTTTCTCTTCTTTCCTTCCTTTTTGGGGGGGCGGTGCAGGGAGCAGGTCAGGGTCTCACACATGCTGAGTACCACTGAGCCACATTCCTAGCCCTTGGCCATTTTCTTTCATCTGATTCCCACAACAATGCCATGAAGGAGTAAGACAACTATGGTTACCATGTATTAGGGCCAAAGTTAAGCCCCTATCACTAAGAGACCAGCAATACAAAGAGCAAAGATACCTATTTCTCATTCACGTAACAGCGTTGGTGCTCGGTTCTGTTTAGCGACACGGTCCCTACAGGGTCATCAGGGACCCTGGCTCCTTCTGCGGTGCAGCTTGCCTCTTTCTTACCATTTTTTTGCTCCTTTTTTTATTGGTGCATTCATTGTACATACTGATGAGATTTGTTGTTATCCTCAGGAAGTTTTATGGTTAAAGCCGAGTGGTACAGATCCATCCGTGGCAATAAGGGAAAGATGTCATAAAGTGCACCGACCATTTCATGATGCAGGCCCAGAAGGGGCATACACCCCTGCTCCCCCATTCCGTTGGAACGAACGTCGTCCCGAGGCCAGGAGTGTAGGAAACGTAACATTATGTGCCCACGAGATAGGAAAGACAGATTTTAGTGGGTGACCAACAATTTCTACCAGACCTTTATCATTTCACAGATAAGGAAATTGAAATACAGAGTTAAATAGACTCGTTTGCAAAATACTAAGAAATTCAATTGACATTTTATTTTTAATGAATATGATTGAGGTATTAGTATCCTCCAGAGAAACAGAACTAATAGAATTCAAGAATGAGAGACAGAGAACTTTTTCAGAAATTGGCTTATGGGGGGCTGGAGCAAGTAGAGCACTTGCCTGGCATGTGTGAGGACCTGGGTTCGAACCCCAGCACCACATACACAACTAAATTTTGAAGAAACAAAACCCAGATTAAAAAAAAATAAAGTTGATTTTTCTCTCTCTCTCTCTCTCTCTCCTTTTAAGAGAAAGGAAAAGTGAGAGAGAAAAAAATCTATTTTTTTTGTTTAGTTTTTCATGTGGCCTTTGTTAATCCAATACTTCATTATGTATGTGGTGCTGGGGTTTGAAGTCAAATACTTGTGCATACCAGGCAAGCATCATACTGCTGAGCCACCACTCCAGCCCCTCTTTCTCTTTCTCTTTAAAAATGAAGGAAAGAAGGAGGAAAGGAAGAAAGGAAGGAAGGAAGGAAGGAAAATAAATAAATAAATTGGCTTATGGAGCTGGCAAGTGCAAAAGGTACAGGCTTGGCAGGCAGGATGGAGACCTATCAAAAGGGTCTCAAAGGCAGTCAGCTGGCAGAATTCTCTCTCCCTCAGGGAATATCACTCTTTCTTTTATTACAACCTTCAGAGGATTGGATGGGGTCCACCCACATTATGGCTGTTAATCTACATTACAAAAAAAATCCACCCATTTAAATGTTAGTATCAAGGGCTGGAGAGGAGGCTCAATAGTTGGAGCGCTTGCCTGGCATGCATGAGGACCCAAGTTCAAACCCCAGTACCACATACACAACGAAGTGTCAGAGAAACAAAGGCCAGATGAAAAAAATAAATAAAAGTGATTCTCTCTCTCTCTCTCTAAAAGATTAAATGAAATTAAAAAGTTAATATTTTAAAAATCCATTATAGAAATGTTTGGCCGAATATCTAAGCATCATGATCCAGCCAAATTTACACATAAAATTAACCATCAGAATTAGCAGTTCCATAATTCCTCGAAATCTCCTTTAGCATTCCCCAGGACCCACATGAAAGGTACCTGATATTTGTTGTTGTTGTTGTTTTTGTTTGTTTGTTATTTTGGTACCTGATGTTTAATTGCACTAACTGTCAGTAACTCTAACATCTTTGATCTTCAGCAGATCCCACAGTGTTGGAGAGGGTCCCATTATTCCCTCACACTGAGAACACAGAAGGAAGTAAGAATGGACATGTCTACGTGAACCTTTTTCAAATTTGAGCACCCAGTGCACTACTTCCCCACAGACCAGAGTCTTTTCTCAGAAAGCCGACAGACACAACTTTAAAGGAAAAGGGATGGGAAAGGCAAAAGAAGGTAGGGGATCGTTCATTTGCCTGACCACCTCTGTCATCTTTCCAAATGCTCCCTGTAAAAACACTGTTTCTGGGCTGGAGCGGTGGCTCAGTGGTTATGGCTTTTGTCTGGCATGCTCGAGTACGCAAGTTTAAACCCCAACACCATGTACACAACAAAGAGTCCGAGGAAAGAAAGTCACATGAAAAACTAAATAAAAATTACTTCTCTCTCTCTCTTTTAAAAAAAGCATCATATTATTCTCATCAAAAATATATTGAGTGGGGCTGGAGCGGTGGCTCGGCGGTTGCGTTGCTTGCCCAGTATGTGCGTGTGCACGGGTTCAAACCCCAGCACCGGGCCTAGCCTCAGTGCCTCACCCCCAAGGCTCTCCTTCCACCACCATTAATTCTTTGGAATCTTCAAACTAGCTCTTGTTTTTCTTTTCTTTTTGAACCCAGGTGCTTATGCATGCTAGGTAAGCACTCTCCCTCTGAGCTACATCCCCAGTCCCTTTTTTTTTTTTTTTTTTGGACAGGGTCTTAATTGCTCAGGCTGGCCTTGCCCTTGAGATCCTCCTGCCTCAGCCTCCCATATGGATGGGATTACAGGTGTGTGCTACCATGCCCTGCACCTTTTTCCTCATAACTTTAGAGTTAGAATGGAGGGAGTGACTTAGAGTTGTTACTCTTTCTACAGTTGTACTCTTTCTACAGTTCCAAGTTGGAACATCATGTGTACTTTGAACAAGACCAGTAATGGGCAACTCCCAAGGCAGCCCACCTCTTCTTTATACCACACAGACAAATGGAAGCATTTCATTTGTGTCTACTCTGATTGATAGATCAGGCACTACACAGAAAGACAGTTTATCCTCCTATGTGATCCTCCTCCCACACACAGAGGACAAAACTTTTTCAAGATTTACAAGATATCAATTCTATTATTAGCTTGACCCAAAATACTATAATATCCATGAATCCAAAAATAACAAAGTAGTGTGTGTTTGTGTAAGACCAGGATATTTCAGTGATTCTTACTGACTTTATATTTCTAATATTAATAAAAGTGTCAAGTGGTTCAAAAATCAAAAATAATAAAAAGGGATGCGGTAGAAGTCTCCTTAATTCTATCACACAAACACACAATTCTTCCCACCTCTCCTTCAGACAGAGAGCCCCAGTATGTAGTTTCTTAGACATCCTTCCAGAGACCCTTCTTTAACCAACAGATACAAAAATATTTCCTCCTTTTTATACTGTTGGAAGCGCACCACATACACCCTTCTATAACTTTCTTCCTAACAATATGGCAAAGATCTTTCCATATCAGAACACAGAGAGCTTTTTTACCACTTTTTTATAGCTATAAAATATTCCATGACATAGATATGCCACAAGATTTAACCAGTTCATTATTGATAGACACACATATCATTTCCTATTTATGCTGTTATAAAAGTATAACAAAGCTAACGTTGTATAGACATCATTGTTATGGTTTGAATATGTGGTGTCCCCCAAAAGCTCATGTGTGAGACCATGCAAGAGGTTCAGAGGTGGAATGATTGAGTTATGAGATCCTTGAACTAATCAGTGCATTAATCTACTGACAAATTAATAAGGTGTTAACAGTAGACAGGTGGGGTATGGTTGGAGGAGGTAGGACAATGAGAGTGTGTTTGGAGTTTATTTTTTGCCCCTGTTGGTGGAACTCTGTTTCCTGACTGTCATGTCCTGAACCGATTTCCTCCTGCACACCCTTCCACCATGATGTTTAGCCTCACCTTGGATCCAGAGCTATGGAGTTCACTGTCTATGGATTGAGATCTCTGAAACCGTGGGCCCCAAATTAAGTTGTCCTCCTCTACATTGTTCTTGTCAGGTCTTTTGGTCACATCAGTGAAAAATCTGACTAAAACAATCATTTTGCATATGACCAGTTATATCTACAGACTAAACTTTATAAAGTGAGTTGCTGAATCAAAAAAGGTGTGTATTTCAAACACTGATAGGTAAGTCCAAATTGACCTCCAGAGATATGCCAATTTACACTCCACCAGCAACGCAAAGCAGTGTCGTGCCAACCCAGCATTTTGTCAAATATCTGGACTTTTGCTATCTAACACGTGAAAAAATGGTATTCGAGTTTTATTTATTTTTTTCCAATTTTTATTTTTTATTTATTTTTAATTTTTTTATTAGATGATATAGAGTTACAATGAGGGGGAAACAATATCAAACATTCAAGAACAAATGTATATATACTTAGTTATCTAGGGCTAATGCCATGTCATGGATGCCCAGCTTGGGTTCTCATGTTGCTGTTTCCCCCAGAAGAACCCCTGAGTTAAATAGATATCTCGTGGAGGTCAGAGATCTCCTTCTGAGATGATTCCCCCATATTCCCACCCTCCAGTCTTCTAGGTGTTCTTCCTAAGCCCTCCCCTGACCCTGTCCCCAGCCTACGCCTCCAAGTATCCTAGGCAGTCATCCCCCTATTGTGTTAAGAATCATACAATTTGAAGTTATTATTAGCTTAACTGTCTAACATACTGCTTCCTGATATTTTCTAGCTTCCACAGATGAGAGAAATCATTCTGCCCTTGAGTCTCTGAGATTGGGATACTTCACTTTGCATAATTCTTTCCATCTCCATCCATTTGATCTCAAACACCAAAATATCATCTTCTCTAATGGCTGAGTAGTATTCCATTGTATAAATGTACCAAAGTTTTTGTATCCATAGAATTTTATTTAAATGTGTGCATCTCCTATTATGAATGGTGTGAAACATTTCTTTAAAAACATCTAATGAGGGGCTGGAGCGGTGGCTCAGAGGTTTCGGCGCTTGCCTGGCAAGCACGAGGCCCTGGGTTCACACCCCAGCACCACGTACACAACTAAGTGTTGGAGCAATTAAGGCCATGTGAAAAACTGAATAAAGTTGTTTCTCTCTTTCTCTGTCTCTCTCACTGTCCCTCTCTCTTTAAAAAAAAAAAAAAAAAAAGCATCTGATGAGGGGGCTGAAGCAGTGTCTCAGTGGTTACAGTGCTTGTCTGGCATGCACAAGGACCTGAGTTCAAACCCCAGCAACACATACATAATTAAGTGTCATCAAAACAAAGGCCAGATAAAAAATTTTTTTTTAAAAATTCGTTCCCCCCTCTCTCTCTTTCTCTCTCTCGCTCTCTCTCTCTCTCTCTCCCTGTCTTAAAAAAAAACAGTATGGAAATTCTCAGCAAACTAAAAATACGACCCTCATATGATCCAACTATCCCATTCCTGGGTACCTATCCAAAGAAAATGAAATTAATACATCAAAGAGTTATCTGCTTTCTCATATTTATTGTAGCATTATTCAGAATAACCAAGATATGGAATCAACCAATGTGTCCATTGATAGATGAATGGATAAACAAAATATACATATACACAATGGAATATTATTCAACTATGAAAAATATGGAATCCTGTCCATTTCAGGAATGTGGATGGAACCAGAGAATATTGTGTTAAGTGAAATAAGCCAAACCAATACCCGATGGTCTCACTTACAAAAATGGAAGCTAAAAAAATTGATCTCATAGAACAATAGAGTAGAATAGAAATCACTAGAGTCTAGAAGGGGTAGCAGGGATGAGGGATAGGAAAAAGTAGACAACAGCTACCAAAATACAGTTAGGAGAAATTAGCTCTAGTGTTTTATAATACAATGGGGTAAATATTGTTCACCCTAATTTGTCATATATCCTAAAGTAACTAGAACAATCTGAAATTTCCCAGCACAGAAAAATGATAAATGTTGGAGGAGATAAAAATGCTATTTGCCCTGATTTGGTCATTACATATTGTGTACTCATATTGAAGTATCATACTGAACCCTATCAATATGTACAAACATTATGTGTCAATTAAAAGGCTTAGAAATATTTAACAACTCTGTGCGTTTTCTTTTCTGCAGGTCCTAGTCATAGCATCTTCCCACAGTCCTATTGGGTGGTTATTTATTTTCCTTATTGATTTGTAGGAATTAATAGTTAAGGAGTTTATTTCATTACCTGTGATATAAATTGCAAAGATTTTCCATTCTGCCATTTGTCTTCTAACTTAGCTTAGAGTAGCTTCTGTGTAAACATTTTAGAGTAGTTGAATTTATCATTTTAAATATAATTTTATTTAACAGAGAAGCTTTGCCCTATTCTGAGGTATTAAAATAATACTCCTGTGTTCTTTTCTATTATCATTATTGCTTTGCTTTATCACTAGAAATCTTTGAGCTTTCTGAAGAAGTATGAGGTATGCATATAAATTTTCTTTCTTCCAGATAGCTCCTCAGTGGTCCCAAACACTTAGTGACAATTATATCTCTTCTGAGAACTTTCTTTAAACTGTTAAACATAGAAGAAGGGCAGATAAACAACAACCTGAGGGCCAAATACCGTCCATCGACCATTCTTGTAAATAAAGCGTCATGGAATGTGGCTGCATCCATTTGTTCCCATCATGGGGAGCAAATCTGGATACTTGCAACAGACATAGCTCAGCCTTTAGGGTCTAAAATACTTTAGTCTCTGGCTCTTCGAAGAAAGAGTTTGCTATCTCCTAACAGAGAAGAAGGACAAAGACAAGAGGAGAAAGGGGAAAAGAGGAAGAAGAGGGAAAGAAGACATTCTGGAAAGAAAATGAATTTTCTTGGCATAAATTGTACAAAGGAAAAAATATTCAGAATGGGAAAAAATAGAGCAGACATTGTGGGTTTATTTTCTGCTTTTATTGTCTTCTCTTTGGTAGAGACTGAGGTGCTTTGTTTCATCTTTGTATTAATTACACTGTGGTCCACTTCACAAAGACCTACAACCCGCTCATCGTTTTTCTTACCAGGCTAGGCCAGAAGTCCCCCCAGTGGTTCCAAGTCCCAAGCTTGTTCATCTGTTAATGAGCTGTGGGATGGCCTCAGGGGACTCCTTGGTATTTGAAAAGCTGAGATTCTTTGGGATGTTATATACTACTGTCTTTCCAACCTCCTTTCCTGTAGGGTTGACGTGAAGCCCTTCGGAACTGGTGGCTGTTGGTTGGTTGGTTTTAATATGTTGCAACAAGACCCAAAGATTTTTTTTTTCCAGAAAGTAAAATGATTCTTCCTTGTAAATATTAAAGGAATTTCCACTCCAGTGCCTCAGTGAGTTACTCCAGCATTGTGAAGCTCCAGCTGTTTTCCCCTTCTTTTCTCAGACGCTGCAGTTTTCTGCACGTTATTAACTAATCTCATTGGGCCCTTCCCAGCCATCCTGGACACACTTCACCTTCTTTCAAGGCAGCTCTGAGGCACCAGATACCTGAAGACAAAAATTATACTGAGCCACACGAAGAGAAAGGGAGCAATAGGAAGCACAGGGAAAACTTCTTTTTGCTGAAGAGCCATACTACAGTGATAAGCTCTAAAATATTTCACAAATATTTAATTTACTTTCATTATCATTATTTCCATATAATGTCCCATTCTTTTTATTTTTCTTTTTTTTTTCCTTTTTTCTTTTTTTGTATCAGGGATTGAACCCAGGGTGCTACATCCCCAGCCCAGTTTTTTTGTTTTTTAAATTTTGATACAGAGCCTCGCTAAGTTGCTGAGGCTGCCTTTGAACTTGTGATCTTCCTGCCTCAGCCTCCTGAGCCACCGGGATTACAGGTGTGCATCACAGCACCAAGCTTAATGTTCCATGCTAAACTCCAAATTTATGAGGCACAAAAAGAACTTAAGATTGCCCATACACGGGCTAGGGATATAAAACTTAGTGATATGGCGCTTGCCCGGCATGTATCAGGTCTTGGGCTCAATCTTCAGTGCTAGGGGGAAAAAAGGAGGATTAAAAAAGGAGTGTCCATACATACTAAAATACTAGAAATAAATATCATAGGTGAAGAACGTTCATGTTTTTCAAAGCACCTTTACATATATGGTTCTATTTGATTCCCAGGATAATCGAATGTGTAGAATTATATGAAAACTGAGTCAGAAAACTGCTTTGATTTCTAATTGAATTTTATTTCTTTTCTTCCTTTTTTAGTGCTGGGAATCAAACTCAGGTCTTCATGCATGCTAAACAAATACTCTACCACCGAGTTGTATCCCCAGCCCTTATTTATTCATCTTTACATAGTTGATACATCACATTAGTCAAAATTCAAAACGTACAGCTTTTTGTACACAGTGAACAACTGCCCTTCAAGTCTCACCTCCATCTGCCCAGTTTCCCTTCCTAGAAGCAATGGCTACTCCCTATTTTCTACACATACTCCTTGGAATGTTGTATCTTACGCAAGCTAGACATGATTTTCCTTCTTTTTATAAAAATATTTTAGGGGCTGGAGCAGTGGCTCGGTGGTTACGGCGCTTGCCTGGCATGCACAAGTACACGGGTTCAAACCCCAGCACCCATGTACACAACTAAGTGTTAGGGCAACAAAAGCCATGTGAAAAACTCAATAAAAATTGATTCTCTCTCTCTCTCTCTCTCACTTTCTTTTAAAAATATATATATTTAATATATTCATTATTCTGAATCTTACTTCCATTTCTCTAATGATATATCCAATATATCTTTTATATCAGTATATGATAAACTTTCTCTTTTTTTATAATTTCATAGTATTTGACGCATAAATTTAGAATTTATTGAATGTGTGTGTGTGTGTGTGTGTGTGTGTGTGTATTGCTGGGGATTGAACTTACGCATTGTACCACTGAATCACACCCCAGTCCTTTTTTTTTTCTTTGCACATTTTTAATTATGCATTATATTTGTACATAATGACTTCTTGGTACACATTCATACATAAATACAATAGAACAACACAATTTGGCCACTATCACTCGCCAGCACTTCCTCCTCGCCTTCCCTCTGATCCCTTTCCTCTACTGATCCTCTTTGATTTTCATGAAATTCCCACCCCTCACCTTTATTTTCCTTTTTCCTCTCCAGCTTTCATATATAAGAGGAATCACATGACACCTGACCTTCTGAGTTTGGTTTATTTCACTTAACATAATAGTCTCAAGTTCCATCCATTTTCCTGCAAATGACGTGATTTCTTCCTTCTCTCCGGCTGAATAAAACTCCCTTGTGTGTATATATATATCACAATTTTCTTTATCCATTTATCCACTGATGGACATCTAGGTCCCCCAGCCCTCTTGTAATTTTTATGCATGGATTTTTAGATTGTTTCTTATTTTTTAATGAACAATCTTATGCTTGTGTCTTTTGTACACATACAAATGTACCTGTTGGATCATTTCTGTTTGAGTTGTTGGGTCAAAAAATATATACTTTTAAAATTTTCTCCAAAAATGAAGTACAAATTTTTACGTGACTTAGCTAAGACTGCAAAGCTAATTTTTTTTTTAAAGAGAGAGGGACAGTGAGAGAGAGAGAGAGAATCAATTTTATTTAGTTTTTCATGTGGCTTTCATTGCCCTGATACTTCATTGTATACGTAGTGCTGGGGTTTGAACTCACATCCTCACACATGCCAGGCAAGCGCTGTAACCACTGAGCCACTACTCTAGCCCCAAAGCTAATTTTTATTATTATTATTATTTTCTTTTTGGCAGGAGGATTGAACCCAGAGGCGTTTAACCATGGAGCTACATCCTCAGCCCTTTTTATTTTTTATTTTGAGATAGGGTCTCACTAAGTTGCTCAGAGCCTCACTAAATTCTTGAGGCTGGCTTTGAACTTGCAATCCTCCTGCCTCAGCCTCCCGAGTCTCTGGGATTACAGGCGTGCACCATCATGCCCAGCTGCAGAGCTAATTTTTAGTGGATTTAAAGTTAGAACAAATGTTTCCTAACTAGAAAACAGGAGGCATATGGAAAGGCATAATGACATATTTTCACATTTGGTAGTGCCACAAATCCTTTGTGAAATATAATTAATTGGGGCATCTCTGCAAGAGAAGAGAGGAAGCAGCTTCCTCTTCCAGTCCCCCTCGTTTTCTACGGCCTTTCATGTTTGTGCCCTGAGCCCCAGCGCCAAGCGATGAATTAATCTCAGCAAGTCAACATGGGTCTTCCTGCTGTCGGCCTGGGTCCCGCTATCTCATAGATGACTCAGATGTGGACTCTTCTGCCTGAACTGTAAAGTTGAAGCAATTAAAATCCTCTACCTCAAAAACAAAAAATAAAAAATAGGAAAAAAAACCCAGAAGGCTAGAGAGAGAAGGGGAATGAGTTGTTGAAGATCCTCCAGCACATTACAAGTCACCAACACATTCTCTTGGCAAGTGGTAACCTCACTAAAATGTTTGCCTTGCCCCATGGGCCCCTGTCCAGGGTGCTGACAGCAACCCCTACGGGCGAAGGCAGGACTACTCTTTCTATTCCCGGGGCATTGAGAATCTTAGGACAGTAAGAAAAATTTTAAAAGCACAACTTTTTTGACCCAACAATTTAAACATAGATATGCATATGCAAACATTAATATGCAATCATACACAAAACCTGCCAGCACCTCTGCACAAGGGGTGAAAGGAGGAAATCCAGGGAAACAAGAGTGGCAAAGAGTCAAGGGAGGGCCAGGCAGGGTGGCACACGTCTATAATCCCAGTGGCTCAGGAAGCTGAGACAGGAGGATCTCAAGTTCAAAGCCAACCTCAGCAAAGTGAGGCCCTAATCAACTTAGCAAGATCCTGTATCAAAATAAAAAATTAAAAGGGCTGGGGATATGACTCTGGTTGAGCACCCCTGGA
>PVKS010042755.1:0-15253 GCA_004027875.1 Aplodontia rufa | reverse complement strand
TTCCCACAGCCCCTCCAGCATCTGTTATTGTTAGAATTTTTCATTTTTGCCACTCTAACAGGAGTGAGGTGGTATCTCATTGAAGTTTTGATTTGCATTTCCCTTATAGCTAATGATGTAGAGCATTTTCTCATATATTTATGGGCTTTCTGGACTTCCACTGGAGAGAAGTTCCTTTTGAGTTCTTTAGCCCATTTATTGATTGGATTTTTTGTGAGTTTGGACTTTAGTTTCTTTAGTTCCCTGTATATTCTGGATATTAGCCCTCTGTCCAAGGTGTAGCAGGCAAAAGTTTTCTCCCATTCTGTAGGTTCTCTCTTGATGCTCTTGACTAGATCTTTAGCTGTGCAGAAACTTTTTAGTTTAATTACATCCCATTCATTTATTCTTGGTAAATCTGACATTTTAAGGGTAAAGTAAATCTTCATTTTCATGTTTTCTTTAGTGACCTGTAAAAGAGTTTGTATTAATAGAAACCAATTAAAACTACCAAGCAGTGCTTGAGCAGTTGCTCAGAGTTCTGGCACTTGCCTGGCGTGTGCAAGGACATGGGTTCAAACCCCAGAACCACATACGCAATGAAGTGTCAGAGCAACGAAAGCCACATGAAAAACTAAAATAAAATTGATTCTCTCTTTCTTTCTCTCACTGTCCCTGTCTCTTAAAAATCACCAAGTAACAGTCATGTGGAACCCTTCTGAATTCTGAAAATGTTCCTGTAAACATTCCTGTATTTTTGGAGTGTGTGAACTCAGTCAATATCAGCCACAGGCAGGTCTTGTGTCCATCAGAGATTTGTGGTAAAGGAATTTTCAGCATTTTCCAGTCTTAATTTCCTTGCCAAATTCTGAACTATCACTATGGTAGATCTTTAGGATTAAGGAATTATACGTTGTATCTGCCAAGTCAGACAAACTGTAAAAACAGAAAATCCCCAAATCTGAGTGGCTTCACATAATAGCTGTTTACCATATTAGGAACACTGCACAGAGATGATGACTGCTAATTTCTCATATTACTTCAAATGTCTCCCAACCAGGGGTTGTGAGTTTACTCTGGTTCTTAGGTATGGGTTTTGTTGTTCCTCTCACCTGTGTGTGGAAGACACTGTTGGTGGGCACGGCTTCCCTGTGCTAAGGACTTCTTACTAGGAGCACCTAGGATTCTGCCCCAGGCTTTCTTTGGCTCTCTTGGGTAGAGAGAGAAATCCCAGAGAATAAATGGCCCCAAGTTGCTTCCTCAACCCCCAAACAATGACAGATCTAGTGGTACCTACCCCCAGTTCCCTTATTCTCAAGGTGGGACAGTAAGGCATGGACTGCTCTTTCAGCAGTCCTTGCAGAATGATCTAGATTCCCATAGCAGCTGCCTGGCTTCCTCCTACCCCCAGGTTCCCCTACAGTTCCTGAGATCACTGCCAGTATACCCCACTTAGCATCACATGTGGACTTGGGCTTGCTTGTAAGAACTCTGCCCAGAGGCACTCCTTCCCCCCAAGGTTTAACTAATGCAACTGCCCCATGAGCCAGAGTGCTTCATCTCTGTCCATTTCCAAATGGGTCTTTCAAGGAGAGAATCCTTGTTTTCCTTGTTAAATTTCTAAGAGAAGTGATTTCATTCAAGAGAATTGGAAGGTAACTGCAGTGGTGCTGCCCTAGCAATGAAGTTTGCTTGGTGGTCAATCATTCAATCCCTTCTCTTCCTCATCTCTAAGTGCACAGCTCCATGGTGGAAGGGTTTGCTCATTCCCCGACCTTTGAGCAAAAAGAGAAATTAGTGGCTTACACCCATGTGACAATTCCCATTCAGGGCTAAATCAAATGTGTCTTCTGCTGTTGGCAGCATTTCACTCTCAGTAGTTCCCCATGTATGTGGCTCAAGATCCAGAGAAGAGGGTTGAGCTTGACCCTGGGACTCCAGATGTCCAGTCTCCCAGTCCCATTCGATGGGCACAGTTTTGCAAGTCTTTCCTGTGTCAATGTTTATGTTCTCAAATGCACTGTATTCATCTATGGGAACAGGCTGAATAAACTATGCCTGGTGATGGGACTTTATCATCACCCAGCACATGCAGGCGTCTGTGACAGGAATAACTGAAAGTCAAGTGACGCTGGAGAAGGTAAAGGCATAAGGAAATTGTTCTCTATTGATCGCACCTTGGTGAGTCCCAGCCCACCTCACTCCCTCACACCTCAAATGTGTTTGCTGTGGCTGAAACAGTTCACTAGTGTCCCAGCACACTAGCCTGGTTCTAACCAGGGAACAGTTGGGGCATCTCAGAGGGCGGACACCCACTTGCTCCAGTTTTGATAATGAACACAAACATGGTTTTCTCTTCCTGTTTGCTGGAGATTTGATGGCTTTTCTTTTTATTTTTTTCTTTTACTTTTTTTTTTTTAAGAAAGACGGGACAGTGAGAGAGAGAGAAAGAGAGAGAGACAGAGAGAGAGAAGCAATTTTTATTTAGTTTTCCATGTGACTTTCCTTGGACTTTTCGTTGTGGGCATGGTTCTGGGATTCGAACTCACATACTTGCGCATGCCAGGCAAGCGCCATAACCTCTGAGCCACTGCTCCAGCCCCTGTTGGCTTTTCTTAAACACAAGATATACAACTTTTTCACATTTTAGAACATGAAAATGTATCCCTGCAGAGTAGACAGAAAGCTATTGGTATTGTTGATCCTGATCTCTGTTATTTATGCTATTGCTTTCGATCAAGCAGTAGTTTAATAATTGGAAGTGATGATGCACAAAGTAGATTAACTCTTTTTTGTCCTGTGAATGTTTGCTCACACTTTAATAGAAGTAGTTGGAGTTGTAAGTCTCATATTTTATTCTTCTGCTCTCTCCCACTTGAATGAGGTGATTCTGCATATAGATAACCGGTTTTCCCAGCACCATTTGTTAAAATACTGTCTTTTCTCCAATATATGTTTTTGGCACCTATGTCAAGGATCAGATTACTGTATATGTGTGAGTTTGTCTTTGTACCCTCTATTCTATTTCATTGGTATATGTCTGTTTTTATGCCAGTACAACAAAATTTTTGTTAGTAGCTCTATAGTATAATTTGAAGTCAGGTATTGTGATCCCACCAGCATTGTTTTTCTGGCTTAGAATTATTTTGGCTATTCTGGGTTTTTTAATCTTCCAAATAAATTTTAGGACCGCTTTCTGTTATTCTTTTGGTTTTTGTGAAGAATGCCATTGGTCTTTTGATGGGGATTGCATTGAATCTGTATATTGCTTTTGGCAATATAGCCATTTTAATAATATTAATTCTGCCGATCCATTAACATGGGAAATCCTTCCATTTTCTTGTGTCTTCAGTTTTTTCAGTGTTCAATAATTTTAATTGTTGAGGTCTTTCACCTTCTTAGTATATTTGTTACTAAGCAATTTTCTTAGGCTATTATGAGTAGAATTCTTTTACTGACTTCTTTGTTAGCAAATTCATTATTGGTATATAGGAAAGCTATTGATTTTTGCATGTTTATTTGGTATCCTGTCTAAAGTGATTTTGGACTCATCCAAGATACATTGAATTGCTTACTTTATCCTTCAGTGTGTTTATTTCTAGCAGTCAACTCTTCATTTAATCTGTTTCGTTGAATAAAGCTTGTTAATTAAATGCTAAATTTTTCAGCCATTTTCAGCATGCACTGTATTAACTACAAAATAATAATACAAATATAACAATCCAGATAAATTCAGGCCCGATTATTCACATTAGAAAATTCCTCTGTCTTGGTAAGCAAGGGAAATCAATATTATTTGTTCATGCCTCATGAGGAGTTCTGTAAATAACATATATAAACCCAGTAAAACCTCAATCTGAAAAGACATGAGTGGTAAAATGTCACAGGGACTTGTAAAATTATGTTTGTCCTCACCATAATGTCCTAAAGGTAAAATTGGCAAGTTCAAGCATGAGTTGGTTGAAAATGGCAGGAGTAAAACTCTGATCAAGATTCCAAGGACATCAACCTTGAAAAAAATTGCAAAACACAAAATGAGATGTAATATGCTAGATTAGATCATGATATAAGGGGAAAAAATTAGAAAACTGGGAAACCATTGAAATCCAAATAAAGTCTGAAGTTAAGTTAATGATAATACGCTAATGTTGCTTTCTTAATTAAAAAAAAAAAGTGTGCAAGTACACAAGTTCAAACCCCAGCACCATACCCAAAGAAGACTTGGAGCAACAAAAGGCACATGAAAAAACTAAGTAAAAATTGTTTCTCTCTCTCTCTCTCTAAAAAAAAAAAAGTGCCTAAGAATGAAGACACTGACATAAGTGGTATATGGGAACCTGATTTTTGCTATGTTTCTGTAAATCTAAAATTGTTCCCATATTAAAAGGGTACTTTTAAAAATTGAAATAATTTGTGTCTTTAAAGCATCCAACAGAATAGAGTAGGCTGATAAAATTCACATGCCGTGTTGTGTCTTTTGTGCATATATGTGCAGGTGATACATGTGTGTCAGATGATAGGTGGGGATATAAGAGCACAGCTCACATACCTAATCTTTTCCTCAGTTGATAATCCCAATGCTCAAAATTCTTTCCATATTTTTATAAGTGCATTATAGTTCCACATAATGGTAGAATTTGTTGTTATATATTCATACATGCACAAAACATAATAATATAATTTGGCTAATATCCCTCCCTAGCCCTCCCACTCTCCCTCCCCTCCTCCCATCAGCTGGTCCCTTTCATCTACTGATGTCCCTTTAAGTTTCATGATACCCCCCACCTTTCTTTCCCTTTTTCTTCTCTAGCTTCCACATATGAAATATGATCCTTGACCATCCAAGTTTGGTTTATTTCATGTAACATAATGGTCTCTAGTTCCATCCATTTCCTGCAAATGACTTAATTTCATTTTTCTTTATGGCTTAATAAAACTTCATTGTGTTATATACCACATATTTTGATCCATTCATCCAACGTTTTGTAAAGTTCCACATTTCTTAATTCAGTGTTCTGTTTTTCTTTTATATGAGCATTTAATGCAAGTGTTCATTTGAGAATTGCTTTTGAGTGCCCAAGTGCCATGTTTCCCACACTGCAAACCCCTAAGTAGCCCTGTAAAGATGTGTTCCTGATTTATGACACTATATATTAGAGTCACTGAAAATAATCAAAATAATGCTGACTTTGTGCAGAGTCCATGAACTCTAACCAGAATACATAAATGTCAAATTCGAGCAATGAATTTTGATTGATTTTGAAATTCCATTTAAAGCACTGTTTTTCTGTTCATGGAAAATATTTTACAATACTGTTTCATAAAAATTATTTTACTTTAAGATCTGAACATTTTTAGGTAGATTTTCAGCAAAATGACTGAAATACTTTTTTGGATGGTTAGAATGATGAATGTTTTTTAATTATTTCATTACAGTGATCCATCACTCAAGATTACAACAATCTAGATATTTTTCACACTTCATGTAAACACCTGGCATTTTTTTAAAAAAGATTCCATGAACAGAGGAGGTTTCCTACCTTCCCCTGGCACTTGAAAAACCTTCATCTTTATCTGATAAAAATCAATAAACTTCTAAGTTTCCAGACACAAGACACATTTTTTTTTAAGAAAGAAAGAGGGAGAGGAAAAGAAAGAATCAATTTTATTTATTTTTTTTCATCTGGCCATTGTTTCTCTGACACTCTGTTGTGTATGTGGTGCTGGGGTTCAAACCTGGGTCCTTGCACATGTCAGGCAAGCACTTCAACCACTGAGCCACCACTGCAGCCCCAAAACACCAACATTTGAGTCTTTTACATGTCTTTGAAGATACAGAATTTAAAAAAAAAAAAGAGAGAGGGACAGTGAGAGAGAGAAAGAGAGAATTAATTTTATTGTTTTTCATGTGGCCCTCATTGCTCAGACACTTCATTGTGTTCATTGTGCTGGGGGGTTCGAACCTGTGTCCTTGTGCATGTCAGGTAAGCACCATAACCACTGAGCCACCACTCCATCCCCCTACAGAGATCTTTTATTTCCATACAAAACCCAGCACATTTTTCCATTTTTTTAATTGATGCGTTATAGTTGTGTATAAAGGTGGGAATCATTGCTATATATTTGAAAATGATCACAATATAACAATAAAATTTAACCAATATCATTCCCCAGTGTTTCCCCTTTCTTTTCCTCCTCCTCCTTTCTCTACTGATATCCCTTTGATGTTTATGAAATTCCTCCTCCCTTTCTTTTCCTTTTTTCTCTCTAGTTTACACATATGAGAGAAAACATATGATCCTTCACTTTCTGAGTTTGGCTTCTTTTGCTTAGCATAATGCTCTCAAGTTCTAGCCATTTACCAGCAAATGACAATTTCATTCTCCTTTATGGCTGACTAAAACTCCTCTGTGTGTGTATACCACATTTTCTTTATCCATTCATTCATTCATTGACACCTAGGCTGCTCCACACTTTCAGTGCTGTGAATTGTGCTGCTATAAACATGAGTATGCTTGTGTCACTGTAGTATGCCAACTTTATTTCCTAAGGATAAATACTGAGCAATGGCATAGTAGGGCAGCTTTTTGAAGAACCTCCATACTGATTTCCACAGTGGTTGTATAAATTTACAATTTCAACACCAATGTAAAAGTAGTTTCTTTTTTCCCACATATTCACCAGCATTTATTTATTATTACTTGTATTCTTAATGACTGCTGTTATAACTGAGATGAAATCTCAGTGTTATTTTGATTTGTATTTCCCCAATTGTTAGTAATAGCAGACATTTTTTGCATAGATTTGTTGTCCATTTGTATTTCTTCTTTTGAGAAATGTCAGTTTAGTTCATTTGCCCATTTATTAATTGGGTTGTTTGAGGGGATTTTCAGTATTAGGCTTTTGAGTTCTTTATACATCCTGGGTATTAATCCTCTGTAGGAAGAGTAGCTAGCAAAGGTTTTCTCCCATTCTGTAGCTTCTGTTCACATTAATTGTTTCCTTTGCTCTGCAAAATCTTTTTAATTTGATGCCATCCCCTTTATTAACTCTTGGCATTATTTCCTGAGCTTTAGGGATCCTATAGAGAAAGTCATTGCATATGCTTAAAAACTAGTGTTGATTCTATGTTTTCTTCTGGAAGTTGCATAGTTTCTGGTCTAATTCCTAGGTCTTTGATTCATTTTCAGTTTATTTTTGTCCAGGGTGAGAGGTAAAGGTCTAGTCTCATTCTTCTCCACATGTTTAAAAGGCTATCTTTTCTGCAATGTATGTTTTTGGCACCTTTATCAAGGATCAGATGACTTTATCTGTGTGAAACCTAGCACATTTTGCAGTTTCTTCTCTCTTTAGCAAACTTAAATTTCTGAATCTTTTCAAGGATCCTTTCCATATAAACTAGGACTGTGAATTGTCCTCAATTCATAAACTCTTGAATATTTTTCAAAAATGTTTGTAGAAGGGGCTGGAGCAGTGACTCAGCAATTGTAGTGCTTGCCTGGCATGCACGAGGATCTGGGTTCAAACCCCAGCACCACATACAGGACTGAGTGACTGAGAATCAAGGGCTAGATGAAAAAAATAAATAAAACTGATTCTCTATTTCTCCCTTTCTCTCTCTCTCTCTCCTTCCCTCTTTAAATATATATATATATTTGTGGAAGCCAGGCAGAGGGACTCGTGCCTATAATCCCAGCAACTCTAGAGGATTAGGCAGGAGGATGGCAAGTTCAGAGCCAGCCTCAGCAACTTAGGGAGGCCCTAAGCAACTTAGGGAGACCCTGTCTCAAAATAAAATATGAAAAGGGCTGGGGATGTTGCTCAGTGGTTAAGCAACCCTGGCTTCAATCCCTGGTACCACCCCTCCACCCCCAATTTAAAAAGTTGTAGAAGTCTAGAAGTATTAGTTTGCATTACGGCAACAATCATGTAGTCTTTAGTTGAATGTTGTCTATGTATTAAGACTTATTTGATTTTAGGCAATTGCCTAAATTTTTTGAGACTCAATTTCTAAATTTGTAATAAGGATATAATACCTCTAAACCCATGTGCCTGTGGCAAGGATTAAATGAGACAGTACTTATAGAGTTTATCATAAGTAATAAATATGCAATAAGTGAGCATTTGTCATCCCACAGACAGAGTGGAAGCCAGGTCTCATTCATTAATACTTTCCGTAAACACATCTTCTTTTGTGTTTGCATTCCAAACAACTCACTATTCATATGTCGGTTTCCATATTTTAACTCACTGATCCCATTGCTGCATCTCTGGGCTCTCACAGGCTTAATCTGGACCCAGAGGGCTCTCAGGACTGTTCAGTTGAATCAGAACCCTGTTTCCATGGGTCTTGTTAGTACAGATGTGTCTGCAGAGATGTGGGAAGGCCAGGGGTTCAGGAGACCACTGCCCTTGAGAAGTACCTATTATACTCACAGATGCCTGTGGAAAGGTACATGCCTCACCAGGGAGCCACTCAGTAATCCCCTGGGGAGAGAGAAGCATCCAGGCAGAGGAAGAGAGGGGAACTGTGGCCAAGCTCCTCTATGTGGCTTCAATGGGAAGGAACAGTTGAGACGGAAAGCTGATTTAGGACTGTCTGGTTTGAATAATCCCACCAGGCTCAGTGGCACACGGGCTGCCTCTGGCTGTCTGGTACCTGGCCCTGGGGTGATGAGGGAATCAGTCGCCCAGAGTGTGAGAGCCCAGAAAGAGGGGAGGTTGGTTGTGGACTTAACTTGTCTTCTCAGGAAGCAGAATGGACTAGCCTCTGGCCAAGACCTCAAAACTGGGTCAAGAGAGCATTTTGAAACTGTGTTACATGTGTCAGTATTGGAGACAGGGATCTCATTTTCTGTATTACATACTTGATGTAATAAAATGATAGAAAAAGGGTAAGTAATAAGTGATTTCTGTGGAAGGAGAAGGTGGGGAGGGGAAGAGATTGTGTATTGCTATAAAGGGGCAGCAGGAAGTAGATCTTTATATGTTGATTGAGATGGTTTTTTTTACACATCATAAAGTGATGTGTTCTCATATTCTGCACTAATGTCAATTTCCTGACTTTGATAGTGTATTACTATTATGTAACACGATCATTTGGGAAGAAGGGTGAAGAATACTTGAAGTCTCACTGTTCCAATATGGCAACTTCTTGTCAATCTATAATTCTTCAAAAATAACATGTTAAGAGTAATGTGATAAAACAAGAAAAAAAGCTATATAGAGGTGATTTGTCAAGAGGGCTTAGCTCTTCAAGAGAACTTCAACTTTGAGATTGTTTTATCATTTATAACATAATAAAAGAAACAGCAACTTTACAAGAGGGTTATATCTTAGGTAAAATGTAATATAATTTTTGACACATGGAATTGGAAACATTATTCTTTGCTGATTAATATTTGCTAAATCTTGGAGGTAGTTTAATCATTGGCAGATGAATCCAGTAATCAATGAATATCAGTACAGAATGATAGTTTCCCAAGGAATCACTCTATATAGATTTTTTTGGTAATTTAAGCAGTCATGCAGGGCTGCAAAGTCAGGATTGTGCCAAGTCCAGAGGTCCTGAAGTCTAATGGGGACAGTGGGAAGTTTACACAGTAAATTGTGTCAAGCTGCCCATGATGACAACAGGGAGTATGGAGCTGACAGAGCATTTGGCACTTTACCGTCATACATTTTCTGAAGGAGACCCTGAATAGCACAGAGACTGGATGACTTTTCCAAATTTTCCTGGGATAGGCACCAGATCAGGTCTTGACTAGCCTCTGAGCCACTGTTACCTAAAAGCCACCCTCTTACTCCTCCTAAGCTGCTTTCTTTCTCTTTTTAAATTGGTGTATTATAATTATACATAGTGGAGTCTATTATGCCACACAACAAAATTTGATCAATCTCATTCCAAAGTTCCTGCCCTTGCCTTCCCCTCCTCCCTTTCCCTGATCCTCTTGTTTCATTTTAATGGTCTTTATTATTAATGTTATTCCTGCTGTTATTAATTATATATAAATGCAGGATTCATTATGGTATATTCACACATGGACACAACATGGTTTGGTAGACTTCACTTCCCTGTACCTCTCCATTCCTTCTTCTCCTCCCTTCCTCTCCACCCCCTTCCTCTACTCTGTTGGTCTCCTTTCTATTTTCATGAGGTCCCTTTTTCATTTCTGCTGGGAGCCAGCCCCAGCTGAACTCGGGTCCCCGAAGGAGGAGTGGAGTCTGTGGCACGGAGGAACGGCTGGAACCTCCGGGACAAGTTGCAAGCAGACACGGTTCCCTGCTTGAGCAAAATGCTGTCTGTTCTTTATTGTTGAACTTTTTTATACAGGTGCACAAACAAAACTTTCATTATCTGCTTCATTATACAATTCTTTTTCAGATTTCCAGTAAACTTAAGGTGTCAACCATTGGTACAATTTATGTCTTCAACCTTCCCACCACATAGACCATATGTGACTAATTGGTATAAACTGTTGCTTTTTTCTCCTTTAGAGACTTCTTCAAACCATTGACTCATTTGATAAGAGAAGCGTTTGAAGTTTTCTGTGCTACGTTAATCTAGAAGCCCTATCTTAGCATAAGTGAAAAGTTTATTAGCTAGGGACCAAATTTGGTTCAAACTGTTTCAGAGCACCAGACAAAAACTATCCACTTTATCATAAAGTCATGGTCAAATCCTCATAGACTGTTTCATGTACTGCACAGAGAAGCTTTATTTTCCAAAAGAATAATATCGTTCTTAGTTTTTTTTTTTCTGGGTGCCTGATATGTTTTATTTTTTTCTTTCCTTTTTTTTTTTATTAAGAGTATATAGACAGTCTCTCGTTGTAGCCATGGAGCAGCCGGGCTTCACTACCTCTCTAGTGCGGCTGCATTCTTTCTCTCCTATGAATATGTGAAATGGCTCTTGTGCGCTGATTCATCTTCATATTTGATGCCTGTGAAGCACATGTTGGCTGCCTCTGCTGGAGAAGTGGTTGCCTGCCTGATTCGAGTTCCTTCGGAAGTAGTTAAACAGAGGGCACAGGTATCTGCTTCTTCAAGAACATTTCAGATTTTCTCTGACATCTTACGTGAAGAGGGCATCCAAGGATTGTACCGAGGCTATAAAAGCACAGTTTTAAGAGAGAGTGCCTTTTTCCAACAAAGTTTAAAATTCTATCCACTTGGAGGATCCAAGGTGGCGAGCTGAAGACAAAAGACTTTCCCAGCACCTCCGAGACTGTTCAGAAATCTCCAGTTTCTCTCCAGTATTTTGAGGTCTGCAAAACAGGCTCATAATACAGTGCCTGGAGACAGCAGCTGATCACAGACTGACTCAGGAGCAGAAGGTGTGGACTGGGCCCTGAATCCTTTTCTCATAAAGGGTTTGGGACTGAGGAGTAACGGGGTCCAGGCTCTTTGCTAATCACTCCACCAGACAGAAGTGGAATCAGCTGGCCCCACCTCTAAGATCACAGAAGGCATTTTCGACAACTACCAGCAGATGGAGCTCTGATAACATAATAACTTCTGACTTTCAGATCCCCTGAAGATCTCATTTGGAAAAATGAAACCTTTCATATCATCCAGAAATACAGGATCCAGAGCCACTCTAAATATCTATACTTCCAGAGGTTTTCCTGTTAAGTATTTCCCCCCCCCTTTTTTTAATTTCAATTTCATATTCTAGGTGTGTTCCAAGGCGATATCCGGTGGAGTTTACCGGTTCCCAAATATATAAAAACTCTAGCGGGTTTTTACTTCCCTGTTATGCTAACTTTGACGAGAGGTTAACCTCTACTCTTTTTTTCTTTTTTAAAATTTTTTATTATTTTTTCTTTAATTTTTAATTTTTAAACTGTCTAATTTTTTTATTTTTATTTTATTTTATTTTTTTCTATTTTATATATTTTTTTTCTAATTCTTTTCTTTTCCTTTTTCTCCCTCCTGTTAGGGGGAAAATTAACAATAGTAGGTTTTCCTATTTTGATAGCATGTTTTTAAGGTTTCTTTCTCTTTTCCTTTCTTCCATATTTAGCGTATCTCTGATTCCCTCTTACCCATCCATTCTAGTCCTGTTCTAATTCTTGAGAAGAAGGACTCTGGTCAGTGCATAAATTATTTGAAATATTTTATGCCTGAAAAGCATAATTCTAAGGTAGAACTTCTTCCCTTCAATTTAAGTAATAACCCAAATTTTAGCAATAACCCTTTTACCCTTTCATATATTATGTCACAGCTATCCTAGCTTCCCTTCGGATCTATATTTTCTTTTCTACTTCTTTCTTTTCTCCTTTATTGTAAATTTAGTAAATTTCTTCTGTGTAATTTCCTGTTCTCTTCAAATGTTTTCTTCTTAACATTATCTTTTTCTTTCTACAGCAATTTCTTTACCTCCTCCACTTTCTCACCGTACATAATTGGTATATATAAACTTCTATCTTAATTTCACCAGTATTACCCCCCTTCTGACTACAAATTAGCTAACTCACTTTTACCACCCATTATTAAGACTGTGTAATTTTTACGGCTGTAATTGTTATTCTGAGTAATACGTATTTGTTCTTGAAATCTAAAATATGTAATAGTAATTTTCTAGTATCACCAAAAGTATTGATTATCACTAACACTAGTTGCATAGGCTGAATTTGTTACTCCATTATAGTGAGTGCTAAATAACGAATTTACTACTGTTTAATGTAAGCTTTGGTTGTACATATTGTCAATTTGCTACTAGCGCATGAAGTGTTGGAATTCTATAAGGGTAACAAATAGTTCAGAGTAAAGGGGACTGTCTTTTGAAATCAACTCTCCTGACAAAACCCCATTTCAAGGAAGGGTTGGGACGGTTCTCCCAACCCAACAGCTTAGTCCTTAAGGCAGAAGACAGGAATAAGAATCACAGAACCTGTATCACTCCCACAAAAGGCTCACCTGATAAATAAAAGAGAAGAATCTCTTCAAACATGAGAAATCAAACTCGAAGAGATTCACAACAATCCCAAAACTCCCCTGGTAAGGGGGCTATGGCCAGGGACTGGGATGACAATATAGAACAATATATAAATGAGCTGACAACAAAAAGGATCATCGACTTAAAAGAAGAGATAATAAAGGGAATAACAGAGAAAATCCAAGAATTGAAAGATTCAATCATTACAGTAATAGATGCTCTCAAAAAGGAAGTTACAGACCTCAAATCTGTAATCAATGACATGAAAGGGACCATGCAAGAATTTAATAATAGAATAACGTCGGTAGGAAATAGAACCTCTGCCAATGAAGAAAGAACCTCCGAAAATGAAAACAGGTTGACCAGGCTAGAGCTCACAGACATCAAAAAGGAAAAAAAAATTGAATGACCATGACCAGTATTTCAAGAATGTCTGGGATGAAATGAAGAGAAACAATCTGAGAATAATTGGAATACAGGAAGAAATTGAGACATACATCAATGGTTTGCGGAATATCCTCAAAGAGATTGTGAAAGAAAACTTCTCACACATAAAACTAGAATCTGAAATGCTCATCCAGGAAGCTTACAGGACACCCAATAGGCCTAATCAAAAGAGAAACTCACCTAGACACATCATATTCAAAATGTACAACAAAGATACCAAAAAAACTATATTAAAAGCAGCAAGGGAGAAACACCAAATCACTTTCACAGGCAAGCCAATAAGAATTGTATGTGACTTCTCAACCCAGACACTAGAAGCAAGAAGGTCTTGGAATAACATCTTTCAACGTCTAAATGACCACAACATGCAGCCTAGAATTCTATACCCAGCAAAGCTCAGGCTTCAAATTTGATGGAGAAATAAAAATTTTCCATGACAAAACAAAACTGGCAATAGAAAACCTGCCCTACAAAGAATTCTCAAGGAAATACTCCAGATAGAAGAACAAGCACTAGATACCCATAATCCACAATCTGAAGAAATTCAGTGAAAGTACCACCCAGCAAGAACTAACCAAGGCAACCACAGAAATAGCTAAGTCAGACACAATGGCTATGAAACAACTGCACACTTCTATCTTAACACTGAATGTGAATGGTCTAAATGCACCACTTAAAAGACACAGACTGGCAGACTGGATCAAAAAACAAAATCCAACCATATGCTGCTTACAAGAAACTCACCTAACAGGCAAAGACATCCACAGATTAAGGGTGAAAGGATGGAAAAAAATCTACCATGCTTATGGCCAAAGAAAACAAGCCGGTGTTGCTATACTTATATCCAACAAAGTAAATTTCAATCATAAATCAATCAAAAGAGATAAAGAAGGCCATTACTTAATACTAAAAGGAACCCTTCAACAGGAAGAAATAACCATAGTTAATATTTACTCTCCAAACAACAGTGCACCCAACTATGTGAATAAATTACTTCACGACATCAAACCTCTCATGGATCACAACACGATAATACTGGGAGACTTCAACACTCCGCTGTCACCAATAGACAGATCATCAAAACAAAAAATCAATAAAGAAATCGCCAGCCTGAATAACTCCATAAACCAAATGGACTTCACAGACATATATAGAATTTTCCATCCTAAGTTAGCAGAATACACCTTCTTCTCTGCCGCACATGGATCCTTTTCCAAAATAGATCATATTCTGGTTCATAAAGATAATCTCAGCAAATATAAGAAAGTAGACATCATCCCGTGTGTCCTTTCAGACCACAACGCTATGACCCTAGCAATGAACAGCAATAATCATAACAGAAAACACACATATTTTTGGAGATTGAATAATACCCTATTAAATGAAGAATGGATCCAAGAAGACATGAAAGAAGCAATCCACAAATTCTTGGAAGAGAACGGAAATGAAGACACAACATATCGAAACCTCTGGGACAGCATGAAAGCTTTCCTAAGGGGAAAATTCATAGCATTGAGTGCCCACATTAAAAATGAAGAGAGATCCCAAATAAATAAGCTTACACTCCATCTCAAAGCTCTCCAAAAGGAAGAACAATCTAACCCCAAAGCCAGCAGAAGGAAGGAAATAATCAAGATCAGAGCTGAAATCAATGAAATTGAAAACAAAAAAAGCAATAACAAGAATTGATGAAACAAAAAGCTGGTACTTTGAAAAAATAAACAAGATAGATAGGCCCCTAGCAAATCTAACCAAAAGAAGGAGAGAAATGAGGCAAATCAATAAAATCTCCAATGAAAAGGGAATGATCACCACCAACCCCATAGAAATCCAACAAATTATAAGATTGTATTTTGAAAACCTATACTCCTCCAAATTTGATAACTT
>PVKS010042754.1:0-15255 GCA_004027875.1 Aplodontia rufa | reverse complement strand
TTTTGTTAGGTTAGCCGACAGTCCTACTGCTTCCCCATATATGCTAGCATCAACAGATGATAGAAACCATTCAGCCCTTGAGTCTGAGATTGGAGACTTCACTAAGCATAATTCTATCCATCTCCATCCATTTGATTTCAAAATACATAATATTGTCCTTTCTAATGGCCGAGTAGTATTCCATAGTATATATGTACCAAAGCTTTTGTATCCACTCATCAAGTGAGGGGCATCTGGGTTGGTTCCATAATCTAGCTATATAGTAAATTGACCAAAACACTACTCTATAGAAAGGAAGAAATAGGGGGTATCTCATTCCTGACCTGAAATTATACTACAGAGCTGTAGTAGCAAAAACAGCATGGTATTGGTATCAAAACAGAACCGAAGACCAGTGGAACCGAATAGAAGATCCTGAGACAAACCCTCATATCCTTAACTATTTGATCTTTGATAAAGGGGGCAAAAGTATAGTGTGGAAGAAACATAGCCTGTTCAACAAATGGTGTTGGACAAACTGGACAGCCATGTGTAGACAACTGAAGCTGGATCCTTATCTTTCGCCCCGCACAAAAATTAAATCAAAATGGATCAAAGACTGAATATTAAGCCTACAACTTTAAATTTACTAGAAAAAGAAGTCGGGTCAACACTACACCTTATAGGAGTTGGCAGCTTCTTCCTTAACAAAACTCCTATGGCGCATGCTGTAAAATCAAAATTAAATGAATGGGATGCAATTAAAGCAAAAAGTTTTTGCACAGCTAAAGATCTAGTCAAGAGCATCAAGAGAAAACCTACAGAATGGGAGAAAATTTTTGTCTGCTACACCTCAGACAGAGGGCTAATATCCAGAATTTACAGGGAACTAAAGAAACTAAAGTTCAAACTCGCAAATAATCCAATCAATAAATGGGCTAAAGAACTCAAAGAGAACTTCTCTCCAGTGGAAGTCCAGAAAGCCCACAAATATATGAGAAAATGCTCTACATCATTAGTTATAAGGGAAATGCAAATCAAAACTTCAATGAGATACCACCTCACTCCTGTTAGAGTGGCAAAAATGAAAAATACAAACAACAACAGATGCTGGAGGGGCTGTGGGAAAAGAGGAACGCTACTACACTGCTGGTGGGACTGCAAACTGGTTCAGCCACTATGGAAAGCTGTATGGAGAAGACTCAAAAAATTAAGGATGGAACCACCTTATGACCCAGCTATCCCACTCCTGGGGATTTTCCCAAAAGAGTTAGAATCAGCATATTATAGTGATGTGGCTTCATCAATGTTTTTAGCAGCTCAATTTACTATAAAGAATTCTCAATGAAATAGTTAAAGAAAAAATTTCCCATATCAAAATAGTATCCTAAATGCTAATCCAAGAAGCATACAGGAAACTCAATAGGCCTAATGAAATGAGACGTTCACCAAGACACATCATGTTCAAAATGTATAACAGGGATAACAAAGAAAGAATAACAACAGAGGCAAGACAAAAATGCCAAATCACACTCAGAGACAAATCAATAAGGTTTTCTCTGACTTTTCAGCTCTGAATCTAGAAGCAAGAAGATCAAGGAATGAGATGTTTCATCTCTTAATGACCACAACATGAAGCAAACAATACTACATCCAGCAAAACTCAGCTTTAAATTTGATGGGGAAATAAGAACATTTCACGATAAGATTTAACTTGCAGCAGAACAGAAAACCAGTATTACAAAGAATCCTCAAAGATAAACTCCAGATAGAAGATCAAGCAAACATTCCTCAAACCCCACAAAAAGAGGAAATACAATAAAAGTGCAAACTATAGAAAGAAGCAAGAAAGCACAGACATCACAAATAAATCATGATGACTCCAAACCACAACCATGTACCTATCCTAACACTGAATGTGAATGCTCTCAATGCACCAATCAAAGGACACAGAGTAGCAGATTGAATCAGAAAGCAAAATTCAATAATATCCTGCTTGCAGGATACCCACCTTATAGCCAATGATATCCAAAGACTGAGGGTGAAAAGATGGAAATTATCTACCAGAGATATGGCCCATATAAGCAAGCTGAAGTTGAAACTCTTATATCTGACGAAGTACCTTCAATTAATCATAAGAGATAAAGAAGGCCACCATATCCTAGTAAAGGGAACAACGCAATAAGATGATACAACCATAGTAAATATATACCCTCCAAACTCCAAAACTCCCAAATATGTAGAAAATTACTCCATGACTTAAAACCACTTGTGGACCTCAATATGATGATACAGGAAGATTTTAATATTCCTCTATAACCAATTGATAGATCATCAAAGCAAAAATAATAATAAGAAGAAGAATAATTAGAATAATAAAGAGATCACCAGTCTGAACAACACCATAAATCAAAAGGACTTATGAGACATCTACAGAATATTCCATCCCAAATGGGCGGAGTGTCCCTTCTTTTCAACAGCTCATGGATCCTTCTGCAAACTAGACCATATTCTAGTTCACAAAGGAAATTTCACCAAATATAAAAAAGTAGATATATTTTATGTATCCTATCAATCCTAGCAATCAACATCAAAAGTCACAACACAAAACGCACATATACATGGAGAGTGAACAAAATTGAGAACAAAAACATAATAAAAAGAATTGACAGAACAAAGGCTGGTTCTTTGAAAAAGATAAATAAAATCTAAAGGCCCCTAGCTAAGCTCACTAAAGAAGCAGAGAATCAAAGCAAATCAGTAAAATCTCCAATGAACAGGTAGTGATCACCATTGAAATTACTGAAATCAGTTTATCAGGACATGTTTTGAAAGAATATATTCCTCTAAATTAGATAATCTGGACACATGGACAAATTTCTAGACATATATAAGATGCCCAAATTGATGCAGGATGATATTGAAACACTAAACAGACATTGGAATCCATACAGCAATTAAAATCCTTCCAAAGATGAAAAGTCCAGCACCAAATGGATTCCCTGCAGAGTTTTGGCACACCTATGAGGAGGACCTAACACTTCTCCTTAGTAAGTCATTCCAAGAAATTGAAAAGAAGGGAACTGTTCCAAACACTTTTTATGAGGCAACCATAATTCTGATACCAAAACCCAACAAAGACACATAAAAAAGAAAGAAAACTACAGACTAATATCACTGATTAACATTGATTCAAAAATCCTGAATAAAATTCTAGCAAACCACATTCAAAATTACTTCAAAAAGATAATTGGTCATGATCAAGTGGGCTTCATTCCAGGGAAACAAGGCTGGTTCAACATACACAAAATAAAAATATGATTCATTACTTATACAGAATTAAGGACAAAAACCATATGATCATCTCAATTGATGTGGAATAAAATTGATAATTGATAACATCCAGCACCCATTTATACTCAAACTCTAGAGAAGATAGAGATCAGAGGAACTTACCTTAACTTCGCAATGGCCACATAGGCTATACCCTCTGCTAGCATAACACTAAGTGGAGAAAAGCTAAAGCATTTCCAGTAAACTTGGAAACAAGATAAAGCTGCATGCTCTCAGCACTTTTATTCAATATGCACTATGAAATCCTAGCTGGAGACATCAGGCAAAAGAAGGAAATGAAAGAGTTAAGAAAAGGAAAAGAGGAAGTTAACCTATCCATTTTGCTGATGACATCATCCTATATCTGGAATGTACAAAAAACTCCACCAAAACACTGCTTGATCATAGAAACAGATTTAACAATTCAGCAGGCTAAAAATAAATACCCATAAATCAATAGATTTCTTTATGCCAACAATAATAGGGCAGAAGAAGAAATCACAAAATTAATCCCATTCACAATATCCTCAAAAAGAATTACTCTAACATGGGAAGTAAGAAACCTCTACAATGAAAATTATTAAACGTTGAAGACAGAAATTGAAGAAGACCTGAGAAGATGGAAAGACATTCCATGCTTTTGATTAAGCAGAATTAATATAATTAAAATGGCCATTTTTCCCAAAGCACTATACAGATTCAATTCAATACCCATCAAAATAACAATGTTATTCTTTACAGATATAGAAAAGGTAATTCTCAAATTCATTTGTAACAACAATGTTATTCTTTACAGATATAGAAAAGGTAATTCTCAAATTCATTTGTAACAACAGGAAACCCAGAATACTCAAACATTACTAAGCAAGAAAGATGAAATGGGTGGATTCACAACCTAAATAAAGGTTTAAAACTATACTATAGAGGTATAGTATTAAAAACAGCATGGGACTGGTATCAAAATAAGAATGAAGATCAATAAAATAGAGTAGAAGTCTCTAAGACATACCCACAAATCTTTAAACATCTGATCTTTGACAAAAGTGGTCAAAATATTACATTGAGGAATGACAGCCTATTCAACAAATGGTGCTGGATAAACTGGACAGGCATTTGCAGGAAGTTGAAATTAGATCCTTATCTCTCACTTTGCACAAAAATCAAATCAAAATGGACCCAGGAACTAAGAATTAAACCAATTACCATACAATGGCTAGAAGAAAAATTAGGGCCAGCACTACAGCATTTGGGAGTAGGCAAAGACTTTATCAACAAGACTCCCAAAGTGAAAGAATTAAAGTAAAAAATCAATGAGTGGGATGCCATTAAACTAAAAAGCTTCTGCATAGCCAACTAATTGGTCAAAATTGTCAAGAGACAACCTACAGAATGGGAGATAATCATGGCCTGTTATTGCTCTGACAGAGGACTAATGTCCAAAATTTACAAAGTACTCAAAAACTTTCAAATCAGAAACACTTACAATCAAATCAAGAAATGGACCCTAGAACTAAAAAGAAAATTCTCAACAGAGGACATTCAGCAAGCCAGTGAATACATGAGGAAGTGTAAATCACTAGTTTTCAGAGAAATGCAACTTAAAATTACATCAAGATTTCACCTCACTCCAGTCATACTGGAAAAGATGAAGAATACGAACAGTAACAGGTGCTGGAGAGGTTGTGGGGAATAAGTACAATAGGACACTTCTTAGTAGGACTGCAGACTATATTGACACTCTGGAAAACTGTGGAGACTCCTCAAAAAATTCAGGGTGGATCTACCATACAATTCAGCTATTCCTCTTTTAGGTATTTCCCCAGAAGATTATTTAGAATCAGCATATTACAGTGACACATCAAAATCAATATTCATAGCAGCTAAATTGTGGAATCAACCCAGATGTCCCTCACTGGATGAATGGATCCAAAAACTATGGTATATAGATGCAATTTAGTTCTACTCAGCTATTAGAAACAACAATATTTCAGTCTTTGAATGTAAAAGGATGGCAATGGAAGAAATCAAGCTAAGCTAAGTGAACCAAAACCAGAGAATCAAGGGTCAAATATTATCACTCATTTGTGGAGGCTGGGTGAAAGGTAGTCAGATTCATATATTAGACCCACCAAGGGCTTAGCAACACATAACCTACAGGAACCATAGACATGTAGGGGAGAGGGAGGAGGGTGAGTCAGTAGGATAGGATAGGGAGAGAAGATAGAGATCTGGGGAAACAACCAACAATGTTCAATGCTCTTTACCCTCCTGATAAGTCAAATATTTGTATGCAGTCATTTAATTCTGTAAAATTCAATATATATAAATATATATATATATTCCACATATATTTGTATTTTCTTTTATAATTTTTGTTAATTGCTAGGATCATGTCATTGTGGTCTGAAAGGAAAAATGAGATAATACCTACATTTTTATATTTGCTGAATTTCCTTCATGAACTATAAGATCTATTTTGGAGAAGGACCCATGCACTGCCGAGAAGAAGGTAAACTCAGAAAATTTCAGTTGGAATATTCTATAGATGTTTATTAAATCCATTCAACTTGTTGAGTTGTTTAGGCTTAGATCCCTTTATCGTTTTTTTTTTTTTTTTGCTTTGATGGTCTGTCTATTGGTGATAGATGAGTATTACAGTCTCCCAGTATGATAATGTTGGAATCCATAGTGATTTTATGTCATGGAGTATTTTTCCCGTACACTTGGGATCATTGATGTCTGGAGCATAGATATTTAGAATGGTTTTATATTCCTGATGTATTTTTCTTTCACTATGATGCAGTGGTCTTCTTTATGTTTTCTGATTAACTTTGGTTGAAATCTACTTTGTTGGATAAAGTATTGCAACACCAGATTGCTTTCTTGGGACATAAACGTGATAGAGTTTTTTTCAATCTTTTAATCCTCAATTTGTGAGTGTTTTTCACTGTAAGATAAGTCTCCTGTAAGCAACATAATGCTGGATTTTGTTTTTTGGTCCAAGTTGCTCTTCCGTGTTTGTTTTTGGTTGGTGTGCTAAGACCATTTACATTTTTGGTTGGTGGGTTAAGACCATTCATATTCAATGTTAGGTTAGATATGTGGTTGTGGTTCATAGCCATTGTTTTATAATTGAGTTATGTGCTGTCTTGGTTTTGTTTTGATAGTGTGTGTTTTATTGAATTTCCTCTGTGGGTTTTGAAGATTGTTTGCTTGTTATTCTTTCTGGAGTATATCATTCAGAAGTCTTTTTACTCTGGTTTTCTGTTCATGAATGCTGCAAGTTTGATCTTATTTTGAAACATTATTATTTCCCTTTCAAATTTGAAGCTGAGTTTTGCTGGGTATAGTATTCTTTGCTTCTAGGGTCTGAGCTGAAAAGTCAGAGGTGACCCTTACTGATTTGCTTCTGAATGCAATTTGGTATTTCTTCTCAGATTTTAATATTCTTTCATTGATTTCCTTGTTACACACTTTTTAAAAAAAAAGAAAGAATGAGATAGAGACAGAGAGAAAAAAAATCTATTTTTATTATTTCTAAATCTGGTCTTTGGTTTCTCCAGCACTTAGTTGTGTATGTGATGCTATGGTTTGATCCTGGGACCTTGTACGTGCCAGGCAAGTGCTCCAAATGCTGAGCCACCACTTCAGCTCCCCACCCCGTTATTATACATTTTGAATATGATGTGTCTTGGTGAGCTTCTCATTTGATTAGGCCCCATGGGTGTGATATATGCTTCCTGAGTTTGCATATGTGACTCTATTCTAATATTGGAAATTTTTCTTTAAGTATTTCATTGTGAATATTCTTTACAACATTCATTTGCATTTCAATTTCTTCTTGCATTCCAATTACCCTTAGATTGTCTTCTGATCTTGTCACAGATATATTTAAAATTCTGCTTATCCTGTTTTTTTTTTTTTTGTCACCTATGTGAATAAACTTACTCAACTTATCCTCTTTGTTGGAAGTTCTTCCTTCGAAAACTGATGGTCTGTTTTCTATAGAATATACTGTATTATTGAATTCTTCCATCATTCCTCTGATGTGATTACTGCAAATTTTGGCTCCTTTACTTCCTTTTTCAATATGTCTACTTCTTTGATAATAGAGGTTTTCATCACTTGAGTTTTCTCACTTAGTTCCTTCCTTAAATATCCTTTTTCTGTCATAGTTTCTTTTAGTAATCAGATAATTGATATTTTTTTCTAGGTTTTCATTCTGCTCCCTGCCTGTGGGCTTCTTGGTAGGGGAGTTGTGGATTTGAAGCTAATATTTTCTAGTTTGAATCATCATTTTTGAAGAGCTTCTTCTGGATCTTTGACTTGAAGTTCCCTGTCTGGGAGCAAGCCAATTCTCTGGGTTCTTCTCCCTTGCATGTCAAAGGGTCAAGCCAGACAGCACCCCTCTGGTGACCACCTTCTTCCAGAAAGCTATTTCTGCTGGTAGTTTTGTCTTGCTCCACCTTTTGGATCTAGACTCCAGGGTGAGTGTCTGGAACCTGGTAGTGTTGTGGGGAAGTCCACTGGATTGTTAAAGCTCAGCAGTGTGTGTGTGTGCATCACTGGGTCCTGGGGTCCTGGAGCTGCAGGGCAGGATGGAATGGGCCTGCCTGAGCACTGTAGTGGTTCCTGGGATCCTGGGTTGTGGGGCAGGCTCTACATATTTGGCCCTGGTGAGTATACATTGTGCTTGTTTGGCAGAGGTCCTCCTGGTGTCCTGGCACTTGCCTGAGCCTGCACAGAGACTGTGTGGCTCTGGGTGGATGTCCTCAGGGTGTTCTCCCATATTGTCTCTTATGTGACCAAGTGTCATCCCTGGGCTCAGCCAAGGAGTAGGACCCTTTCTTTTCTCGAAGTTCTCAGTGTCAGATCTGTCCTTGGTGTATTTCTGCTCTCTTTGCTCTTTCTGTGCCAAGCTTGCTGCAGCAATGCAGGGCAGCACCAACCACTAGAGACCAATGTTGTTTTTTTACTCCCCTGCCCCTTGGTTAATGTAGTCTAAGCTCTGAGTCTCTAATATACTTTACCTAACATTGGATTTTAGTGGTTTGCCCTTCACTCACCTTGCAGAAAAGCAGCTTTCCCACTTTTCCTTTCCTTCCTTACAGAGAAAGTAAATTTTCCCACCCTGTGGTCTATCACCTTTTTCTCTGATTGTCAAAAATTTTTGAGGACAACATTAAAAAACTACCACATCAGATTCTTTGAACAATATATATCAGCTTTCCAAAAAACAGGAAAATACCACTGAAATAAATCAAACAGCTGTTTCAATAAATCTTCTAACACTGAATTTTATATCCTCAACTAGTTTGTATTTTGTATGTCTGACCATATTCTCATTTGTGAGGGTTTTCAATAACCAGATGGCAAGAAAAAGGGAACGCAAAATACTTAGATAAATTACAAACAAAACAACCAACGTCAGCAGCAGGTAGGGTTTGTATATACATTTAAATTATCATTCCACAGTCTTAGGGCTCATATCACCACAGTGTGATCCTGTAAATCTGTATGTACTTCATTCTACTTTTAAACATTTTTTCTACCAGGGGTTGTTAGTAGCACTCAATGCATTCTAGAACTATCGTTCAATAGGACAAATATAATCTTATTGCTCTTGGATAAAGAAAAATAGTTTCAAAGATGTCAGATTTTTTTTTATTTAGTTATGACTAAAAAGTGTATGTTTTAGGTATTTGACATTGTATGTGAGCAGTGAGCATGTTCGTTTTGAAGATTCACATTTCCTGCCAGGTGTGGTGGCATACTCCTCTAATTCCAGCAGCTCAGGAGGCTGAGTCAGGAGGTTTGCAAGTTCCAGGCCAGCCTCAACAACTTAACAAGGCCCTAAGCAACTTAGACCCTGTCTCAAAATAAAAAAAAAATATATATATATAAAATTAATCTGGGATGTGGTTTACTAGTTAATTATCTTGGCTTCATCATTCCTACAATGATTATTAAGATATTATGATGTAATGATTATTTTTCAAAAATATACTTGAACGGGGCTGGAGCGGTGGCTCAGCGGTTTCGGAGCTTGCCTTGTAAGCTTGAGGACCCGGGTTCAAACCCCAGCACCACGTACACAACTGAGTGTTGGAGCAACTAAGGCCATGTGAAAAACTAAATAAAGTTGTTTCTCTCTTTCTCTCTCTGTCTCACTGTCCCTCTTTCTTTGAAAAAAAAAATGTATACTTGAACTCTTATCTGAAAAAAATGATCAAAATACTGAGCTATTTTCTTAAAATAAAAATCAGCTGAAATTGGAAAAATAAGCCTATCTTTTAGGATTATTCTGTACAATAAATAATTTGGGTATCATTTAAAATAAATTATATTATTGACATTAAATTTTTAGACTAAATCTTTGTGATATTTAACTTACATATAATATATGCGAGACATTAGAAGCAAAATAATTCAATAATCTGAAACTTTTGAAAAAGTACCTAAGGCCAGGACTATCTAAGACTAGAATATCTATACTATATAGAACTAAGCATTAGTGATCTGTATTACAACTAAGTCTCATGGCTGTTCTTAGAAGGAAATACAAATAACAGCAAGGGATCAAACAGTCCTGAGGAGATCAGGGTATCTTTGGAACAACATGTTTTCTGAGGTCATAATCATGGTAAGATCTTAAACCTAGCTGTCATAAACACAAATCTAGTCTTTGAAAAAGATACAGTGATTTTTCTCCAAAATTAGTTTTGCTGTAGTTCTATTTTGAAGACGTACTTACCACAAGATAAAACCTTTACTAGTGAAATTAGTACAACTAATCAATTTTCTCTAAACAGCAGAAGAATTCAATAGAGTGTGATTCTCCTTATCACTGAGCTTATATTAATAAGAATTATATCCAACTTTGTTTTGAGGGACATATTTTAACTTATATTTTAAATGTAGAATTCATGAATACTGACTTTGAGTATTGCATTATGTTCTTCTTAGTCTATCCAAGGCCACTGTTGTCTTATAATAATAAAGTGAAACAGCCTCCTGGAATACTGGAGAAATACATAGGCACAATGCAGCAGAACAGGACCAAGGATAAGGCTATAGTGTGTAAATTATTGCTAGAGATAAACTAAGGATACTACAGAAAAGATTGCCATAGCTAAGAATGGTATTTCTACAAGCAAAGCCTAATATGGTTCTTGTACCAACCCAGAGGGCTCAGAGAATCATTTGAATCATCACTAATTCAGAAAAGAAATATTAGAAGAAATCAATGACTCTTCAAAGTGATAGCTTTGGTGGTCTTCTAAGCGGTAAGAAATATTGAGATGGCCTATTTAATTATATCATATCTATATAGTTTACTGACTTGTGGAAATTACAGGAGGAGCAAATTTTATGAAAGAAACAATGAACTGACAGAAAATAAATGCAAATTTATCAAACTGTCTTTTGTTTACACAGTAGAAAAGTACTAAAACATTTTGGAAAAAATGGATCATCTCATGAAAAATTTCCTACTGATAAATCAATCAGATAAATCTACTGGTGCTATGTTAATTGTTTTCAAGGTTTAAGTGCTTTACTCTCATCCCTGAAGTAGGATTAAGAAGACACCACAACCTGCAAACTTGCCTTAATATGATTCTAGAGAAACTGGAAGCACTGTGTGTGGGGATAAAGTTACAGGAAGATTATGGAGCCTTTGATATCATATATTTCCTGCACTTTGCATTTATGGAAATTACAGTGAAAGGGAAATTTCAGAAACCAAGGAGAGAAGATATAATTCAAAGCATGTTATATGCATATATGGGAATTTTAAAATGAAATCCATTATTTTGTACAGTTAATATATGCTAAACTATAATAAAAATTATAAAAATGAAGGTAGGAATAATTTTTGGACTAACTCATGTTGTAGCAGAACTGATTGATAATAAAAGCAATTCTGTTTATTCTGAAGATTTTAGTGTTGAGATGAACACAGAGGGCATAGGTTGTTTGAGTTTTCTGAACCAACACATTACCTAAGATGCAGACGTTGCTCAACCTCCCTTGGGTTACCCTGTCAGCGTAACAGCATGACACCCTGACATAATGGTACCCTAGAGGATGAACATCTTAGTTTTATAGAATTGGTTTATCCACATGGCATGCTGCCTTGTCAAATTCTAACCTCTACTTTTCTCTCAAATATGCCTTTTATACTTGTATTTTGGGGTCTGAAATGAATGTAAGAAGAAAAGAAAGCTTCATTTTTAGTTTGTGATCTTGTTGAGATGATGGTTCTAATATAAAATTAGGGCAATCATAGGAAGTTTTAATGTTAAAAGAATTTTCATGAATTTTTTATTAATTTCTCCCTGGAGATTTAATAATAGAATTGTTTTCAAAGTGACCAAATGTTTGAAATACTCTTTTGACATACTACTAGGATTAATTTTTTAAGGTTCTTTGAATTATTATACAATGTCCAGTAAATTTCAGTTAGCCCTATTATGAATAAAATAATTAAGATGTGAACAGAAAAATGGATGAATTGGAACTAGGAAATAATATGTATTTGAATTCCTATAACTAGAATAACTGTCTAAGCCATTTATTTCAAGCATTTCTGGGGTAAAAGAAATTATTTTAAAGAGAGGGATGGTGACAGAAAGAGAGAGAGAGTATGAATTTTATTGAGTTTTTCATGTGACCTTTGTTACTTCAACACTTTGTTGTGTATGTGGTGCTGGAGTTTGAACTCGCTACTCGTGCATTCCAGGCAAGTGCCCTAACTGCTGAGCCACCACTCATGTCCAAGGGGTAAAAAGTGTTGTAAAAAAAAATATTGCTCCTTGGCGCTGCAGTGGTGGCTCAGCAGTTACAGCGCTTGCCTGGCATGCACAAGTACATGAGTTCAAACCCCAGCACCATGTACATCATAAAGTGTCTGAGCAACAAAGCCACATTGAAAACTAATTTAAAAATTGACTCTATTTTTCTCTATCTCTCTCATTGTCCCTGTCTCTTAAGTGTGTGTGAATGTATGTATAAATGTATGTTTGTATGTGTGTGTGTGTGTGTATATATATATATATATAGTTAGGTTGGTTCCAGGGGGACAGAGCATTAGGCACATTAGGCAGCCCACACACACATGAAGGGAATCATATGCCGGCAATCGCCCGATGCTTGATGGGAGTCACCAGCCAATTTCTGAAGAACTTTCTCTACCCACTCCAGATAAAGTCATGTCCCAGTACGGTTGGGTGACACTTCCCCTACCATGATCTCACTCTGGCGGGCCTGTGAATCTGGCTCAAGAGTCGCCAATCCCAATAAAAACTTTGCTCAGGTGCTTTTAGGCCTGACTCCTTTTTGAACATCCTCGCCTGAACATTTGGTGCCGAAGACCTGTTTTTCCTGATTTTTACATATGTATCTCCTGAAAGAATGCATATTGAATCACATAATGGAAATTAAATTAAACAATAGTAATAAGTTTACATTTACTTTCCCTAAAGATTATAGCTACCATGCAGGGCAGTCATTGGCTTTTTATACCTATGGTTAAGAATGCAAAATAAGAGGCAGCTGTACAGAGTGATCAAATCCCTGTTGTTCCCTAGCTTCCTAATAGTAAGATCCTCTTCAAACAAGGGTATACATCTGGAATAATTAGGTAAATAGTCCCTTTATTTGTTTCACCCTCATGGGAGGAGTGAAGATTTATCCAAATAGTAGAGATAAATTGTGATTAACATATACAAACAGAATAGATCTATTACTCAAAAATTTGTTTGATTGTCAAGACTGATGATGATATACAATATACACAAAATGAGAATTTTTTAAAGATCAGGACAGGCAGCAAAACAGGTCCAAAAATGGCTTGAGAGCATACAAAAGATTGACTGGCTTGGCTTTGTGATTAGATGGTAGCTTATTGCCTGAGTTCTCATAGGAGAATAGGACTCCTTTGTCCTAAATTTCTGGCACCCAAAGTCAAAGTATCTGGGCTTTCTTATTAGCGTGAACTATGGAGCAGAACGGGAAGATGGAGAGGGGAAATTGAAACCTGTTAGCAGTAAAATATGAAAAACTCAATTAGTAACTTTATTATAAGGTGGAAGTAAACTCTCTTGGGGATGAATTTCCTTGGAGTCAAAAGGTCAGAATACTTCTTGGCAAGAAAACTATGTGTCTGATTGGAAGCAAAATTTATCACCCATATAATCAATAGTTTAGTTTTGAGAGACAAAATGGAAATTGATTTTATAATAGAGTGAGATCAAATTTTAGTATTTAAACTATTTCAGGGAAGAGGAATTTAAAATTCTTTAATTAGAGGCTAGAGTGGTGACTCAGTGGTTATGGTGCTTGCCTGGCATGCGCAAGTACATGAGTTAAAACCCCAGCACCACCTACACAACAGAGTTTTGGAGCAGCGAAAGCCACATGAAAAACTAAATAAAATTGTTTCTCTTTCTCTCTCTCACTGTCCTTTCTTTAAAATAAATAAATAATAAAATTCTTTAATTAAATATTCATGTCAAAAAGATAATTAGAAAAGAAAATATTATGAATTATTGTATTTTCTTTTCTTCCCTGTTAACTTTCCTTCCACCTTTTACTGTTTCAATAAAATTTCCTCTATTGTTCATTTTAGTTTTCCTTTTGATCTTTATCTTTTTACATTTTTCAGACATGTTAAAATTTGAACCAAAACAACATATTGGAAGAATAACCTTTACTATCTAAGATATTTAAAGTCTTAATTAATTTCCATAAAACTTTCCATAGTCTTTCTTTAACAATATTAAATCATTATCTTTGTTTTCTCTTTTATTTTCTACCTTGGCTTTGTTCAAACAATTGTAACTCTTCTCTAAGAGTTCTATGATACAACATTTAGTACAATAACACCACCATGCAAATTATCACTGGAGAAATCCCAACTTAGAAGGGTAAATTAGATTTTATGTTCATGAGATTTGATACGGAAAAATAATTAGTTTTGACGTATTATTGCTTCTTCAAATAAAACAGTCTTATAAAGATGTAACTAAAAATTAAAACCTTGTTTTTATTAGAACCCAAGAAGGAAATATAATAATGGATACTTCTTAAAATATAATTAGCGGACTCTTCAAGATGGCGATCTGAAGACAAAAGGCTTCCATTGCACCCCTGTGACTGATCAGGATATCTCCGGCTTCTCACCAGTTTTTTAAGGTGCGTTTTGGGAAATGGCATTATGAATCACCAGTTCTGATCTCAGCATTGGTTTGGGGGAATAGAGACCTACGAGCGAACAGGGATTCTTTGTCCCGCGCACCCGCGGCGGCGCCCGCCGGCTGGTCCGCCGGCAGGCATTTGCACTCTCCAGCCTACACTCCCGCCTGCCAGAGTCCCTTCTACAGGGGGGGAAAAATCCCGCACAGCTTTAAAGACAGCGTACTGGCGAGGACACCTCCCGGACCTGTGCACTGTCTGGCGGCAGGATCAGTGACTGGAAAGAGCTTCCTAATAAGCACAGAGCAGCGGTTGGTGCAGGGGAGGCGATGCGGGAACTGCAAGGACGTGAGAGCGGAGCAAGCCTCTGTACTACATCTGCGAACTAGTTACCGCACGTCCAGCCTGCCTGAGCAGGGCAAGACCTCTTTGGGACTGCAAAGCAAGCTCTAACTGCTCCGCCTGGAAGCAGCAGAGATCAAGGGTGGAAACAGGACCAGAAGGCCTGGCTGAAGCCCTGAAGAAGGTGGGGGAGCAGTCAGGGAAGGGGAGCATCCATTTTGAAAACCACTCTCCCTCTACTGGACCCACATCCCCCGGGTCTGAAAAAGAGGCTCATACAATTGTGCCCAGATCCTGCAGCTGAACGCAGGCAGTCCAAGCAGAAGGTGGGGTCAGGGGCCTGAGTCCTCCTCTCATAGAGGATCTGGGACTGAGGAGTAACGGGGTTCGGGGTTCAGGGCTCTG
>PVKS010042753.1:0-15257 GCA_004027875.1 Aplodontia rufa | reverse complement strand
CTGTCCCTCTCTCTTAAAAAAAAAAAAAAAAAGAAAGAAACCAAAGGGCAAGATGTCTGCTTATGCTTTCTTTGTGCAGATGTACAGAGAACATAAGAAGAAAAAATCCAGAAGTCCCTGTCAACTCTGCAGAATTTTCCAAGAAATGCTCTGAGAGGTGGAAGACAATGTCTGGGAAGAAGAATCTAAATGTGATGAAATGGCTAAGGCAGACAAAGTATGCAATGACCTGGCAATGAAAGATTATGGACCAGTTAAGGGAGGCAAGAAGAAAAAGGACCCTAATGCCCCCCAAAAGACCACCATCTGGATTCTTCCTGTTCTGTTCAGAATTCCGTTCCAAGATCAAATCCATAAATCCTGGTATCTTTAGTGTAGATGTGGCAAAAAAGCTGGGTGAGATGTGGAATAACTTGAGTGAGAGGGAAAAGCAATCATACATCACTAAGGCTGCAAGCTGAAGGAGAAATACGAGAAGGATGTTGCTGACTATAAATCCAACGGGAAGTTTGACGTCGCAAAGGGTCCTGCTAAAGTTGCCCAGTAGAAGGTGGCAAAGGAAGATGAAGAAGATGAAGAGGAAGGAGGAGAAGGAGGAGGAGGATGAATAGAAACTTTATCTGTCTCCTTGTGAATACCTTACAGTAGGGGAACACCATGATTGACACATCTCTTATTGGAGATGTGTCTATTATCCTCATTAGGTTCGATTACAGAATTTGGTCATGATCATAATGTAGTCTCTCAAAGTGCTCAAAGTGCTCTAGAAATTGTCAGTGGTTTACACAAAGTGGGCCTGGGTGTCCAGAGCACCCTGAAATTGTTGTACGTATTTCCAAATATTTTTAAAATGAAAAGGCACTCTCGGTGTTTTCCTCACTCTGTGCTCTTTGCTGTTGGTCTGACAAGGCATTTGAAGACGTTTCTGGCATTTTTTTAAATTTGTAAATGGTGTTAACCATTTGGTTATTGGCTATAAATCCTGAGTTATCAACTGTACATATCTACAGTCTGTAAAAAGAACAAAACAACCGAGACAAACTCTTGGTGCTCCTTGCTTGGTGTTGAGGCTCTGGGGACGATGCCTTTTGGAGGGGCTGTAGCTCAGGGTGCGCACTGAGGCTGGACCTGTCCATGCTGTGGTGGACACCCATTTAGCTTCAGGTTGTGTTGTTTTTGTGCATAGTGACATAGCATTCTGCTGCCTTTCTTAGCTGTGGAAAAAGGGAGGCCAGCTGGCATGAAGTGTTTGGAATTTTTTTGTTAGTTAAGTACAGTAGATTTTAAACTTTATTTTTAAACAAACTGTAGAAATCTTGTCATCAAAGAGCCATTGCATCAATGAAAGTTCAAGAACCTTCTGTACTTAAACACAATTTGCAACCTTATGTTAATTTTTGTATGTTTAGAATGCTAAGATGTTTTTGAAGTTAAATAAACAGTACTACATTTTTAAAACTGAAAAAAAAAAGAGAGGAAAAGAGAGAATCAACTTTATTTAGTTTTTCATGTGACTTTTGTTGCTCCAACACTCTGTTGTGTACATGGTGCTAGAGTTTGAACTCAGGTCCTTACGCATGCCAGGCAAGTGCTGTAACCACTGAGCTACCCCTACAGCCCCTAAAATATACTATTGATTGGTTGCAAAAAAAAAGAACAAATAAAAACAAGATTTGCCAACATTTTGGCTATTCATTTTAGGTTTTGGGGTTTTTTGTCGTTGCTGTTTTATTTTGGCAGTTATAACGCTATAATGAAAATTCCTGAACATATTTTAGCACCCAAGTATTTTCACAGGAAAAATTCTCAAAGTAAAATTGCTGTCAAATTTTTAAATTGTTTATATTGTTTAAATTGTTTTTAAATTATTTATGTTGGAATATATTGTCAAATTTTCCTACCAGCAGAGATGGAGTCGTGTCTCTGCTCTCATAATGTTAGGTATATGAAATTATACCCTCTCTACAATGTCATGTTTTCACTGGCATTTCTGTGATTAACTTGGCATTCCTTCCTCTGCCCTAGGTGTCCCTCACTAATCATGACAGTGATTGCCCTAATCTCCAACTGGAAGGAAGGCATCTCTCCTTCCTAGGGAAGCTCTGGAGACCCAGAGTAGAGGTGAGATTCCCAAGTCTGCTTCTGAGGGCAGAACCAAAGGTGGTAGATATGCCATGAGATAATGCCAGCAGTATGGCATTACACCTAGGAGCCCACACTCTGGCGTGAGGCCAACCTGGATTTAAAAGCTGGACAATTTACTCAGCTTCTCTGGGTCTCTGCGTTCTCATCCATAAAATGGGAATTATGGGGTTTTCCTCATACATTTATACTAAGGATTAAATAATGATTACGTTAATAATTTAATGAATGTGAGATATTGTTACTAATGAAATAGAATTTTATTTTCATATTGCCGGCTATGATAGACTGAAAATATTTCCTCAAATACATTGACCCCCTTATTCTACACTTTTTCCAGCCTTCCTTGTAGCTAGATGTGGCCATGGAACCAAGACGAGAGCCAATGAACACAGGCAGAATTGATGTGTACCCCTTCAGAATCTCAGCCTTAAAATAGAAGAGGGTACTTCTCCACCCTCTCTGCACTTCCTGTGGACTGAAACACATGCTGCTGATACCTCTGAACCATGGAAATAAAGGCAACACTATAGCATATGGCCAGCAAACAGATGGAAGAAAGTTAGGTTCCCAAATGACTGAGTAGAGAATTGCTGCTCTGCCAACCTGGACCACTCACCTCCAAACTACTTTATGAGAAAGAGATCGGGACCATATGTAAGCCACTGAGTTTTTTTTTTTCTGGTGTCTTGCATATTGGCCTATATTTCAACTAATGCAGAAATAAGAACTTACAAGTAATATAAACAAAACATGCAGCACTAGCTTGGCAAACGGACAGTTAGGTTACAAAGAAATGTATACTAAAAGTATTAGAAAGCCAATAACCATTATATGGCATTACAAAACATTCGATAAAAACTTGCAGGCAAACCATGTGTTAGAACAGTATATGAGGAAGCAGACATAAAAGGGCAGAATGTCCGTATACACTGGATAATCCTGTTCTTTTAACAAGATATCACTAGGATGAGATAAGGTCACATGAGAACTATCCAGTTTGAAGCAGAAATGGAGTGTACAGGGCTTTGCCAAGGAAGGTTCTCTTCCCTTCTGCCCTACAATTTTGCATGGCCACTCAAGACAAGCAATAGGGACCAGTAGAACTAGAGAGTAATGGCATTGTCCTCCCACACGCCTGTTGTTTCCTATGACCTCAGTCTATTCAACTGACAGAGAAAGGCAGGAGGCAAGTACAAAAGCCATGGAACAAAAGGTAAGGAATCTGTCTAGAAAGAGACTTGAAGTGAGATTCCTTCATGTCAACTGATTAGGAGCAAACAGAGCAGAGGCCTGCTACAGTTGACTGAGAGAATTGTATTAACCAAACTACAAACCCTACTTACAAATATTGTGACTGTTCTTTAAGCGGACCCTCAGTCCCCAAGAGTGCACTTGCATGTATTAGATTCTGCAAACTGTACAGCCCCAAGAGGACAAACATCCCTGCACTTCAGATGTGGGAAACAAGGGTAAGACAGCTATGAACTTTCCAAAGAACAGAACCAGGGCCTACAGAGGTCTGTAGATAATGGAGCTGCTTCCCGAGAACAAAAGGTGACCAGATGGGCTGACTCGGGCACTAACTATGGGCTTCACAATTGCTGTGAGCTGAATCTGATGACTTATATAGCATTGCTTGCTTTGTCTCTCCCTTTTGTCCAAATAGACATTTTGTGATTTTCTTGTGTTTATTGTATGTGTATAGCATGAGAAGACTTGTCTATTGTTGTTTGTTGTTGGGATGCAGAGGCCAGCCTGACGGGATGTTCTGCACATCACATGGAAATTGTGAGCTTTGAGCTATGGGGCTTGGAGCTGTCTCACCTGGGGAAGGGGTGAGTATCAGATGTTGAAAGAAGCGCACGACATATATTCAGATGTTGGAGGGATCAACTGGGGCAGATTGCCTGTTGTCCCCTACACCATTTTTCTTTTCTTCCATCATAAAAAGTGTTTTCATGGGATGCACGCTGGCTGGCAGGAATTATATTTCCATTCTATCTTACAGTGAGGTATGGTCATGTGACTAAAGGTGAACTAAAAGGTCTAAGTGGAAACTGAAGTACGCTACTACCAGAACCTGGCTTCAAAGCATCACTGTTCTTCAGTCTCCCTTTGCCTTGGGTGTAGGTTGGCCCATGGATAGGACCCAGCTTCCCAGAGACATGAACAAACCCCACCTAGCGGATGGTTGATCACCAAGACAGAAGGAAGCTGGCTCCACAAATGACTGCACCAGAAATGTCCACCAGCTTTGCCTGGTCATGTACAGACTGCTACCTGAGACACTCTGACACCGACATTTCTTAAGCCACTGACTTTAGGGGTCGCTGCTGCAAAACATTAGCCTAAGTCAGTGGTTCTTAAACTTTAGCTTACACCAGAAGCCACTTGAGGGCTCATAAAAATGAGACATCTGATTGAATCAAGAGGCTGGAAGGGGTTGGAAGAATCTGCTGCTCTAACAAGGGACGGCACTTGAGACCTGCTGAAATACATTTAACATGAAACACGACTCCCCAAGAGAAAAGGCAAACTTATTTCTGCCTCAAAATCCATTTATCTCTAGCATATCATCGCTCCTAGAAAACAAAAAATTGGGTTAGGAGGGCCTTTAGGGTACACAATAAAGGATGAAACAGAAATACCTCAGCTAGACATAGCTTTCAAAAGAAATCAGGATTTCAACTGCTGAAGCAGTTTGCTTTTTAAATAGTAAAAGTGCATTTCACAGCAGTTTTGGGTTATAGCGTCCATATAATCATATTTAATGCTAGAAATTAACATTAATCAAACCATAACTTTGTTAATATATATAATTTCTAGAAAGACCACATACTATTCAAGGACTGATAATATTTCTTTTTTTTTTTTTCGAGGGCTGAGGACTGAACTTGGGGCCTTGCTCATGCTAGGCAAGCGCTCTGCCACTGAGCTAAATACCCAACACCAGGACTGATAATATTTCTAACACATACATCTTCAATCTGTAATTAAAAGACCTATAAAAATTCATGGAAATTACTTTATTGATGAATAAAGTCAGTGTAATGTGGCCTGTCAAGGAGTACATTTTTTTCTTTTATACACACACACACACACATATATACACACACACAGATATATATATATATATATATTTAAAGAGAGAGGGACAGTAAGAGAGAGAGAAAGAGAGAATCAATCTTATTTAGTTTTTCACATGGCCCTCGTTGCTCCAACATGTTGTGCACATGGTGCTGGGGTCTGAACTTGCATACTTGCAACATAACAGGCAAATGCCGTAACTACCCAGCTACCACTCCAGCCCTACTACAATATATTTTTAATAAAACTTTAAATTTTAGGGCTTTTAGAGAAGAATATATTGTGTTCTGATATTCATTAACTTATTCAAATGACCTCATTAAAAGCCAATAGAAAAAAATTCACATTTAATTTACTTAACTGAATGAGAAAAAAATATTTTAGCAGCCCGTAGGTAAATATTTCCACCAGGCTCTGATGCAACTGCTTGAAACTGAATATCTTCTCCAAAATATTCATCTATCTATATCTATTTTGTATCTATACCTAGCCATATATTAGATATATATGTATTTTATATATATATATATTTACACACTTTTTTTTTTTTACCTAATCTCAGCAGCCACATGATAAGGTGTTGTCTTCCAAACTTCCCCTTCCACTGTTTTCCCATCAGCCACTCTTATTGTGATCACATTGCTTGTATTCTCTTTTTTGTCATACGTAGCATGTGGGAGCTGATGATCTTTCTTCAATGTTTCAAAAAGCCTCAGCCTTTCCTTTATAAAATTTGGTTGTTTCACCTGAAAATCATTAGAATACAACGACGTTAACATACAGAAGCCACATATTGCTAACTGCTTAGTTCTAAATTATTTCTACCCCTCAGTGCCTTCTCAGAATACACAGGTCAAGTTCCTTATCTATTTCCCCTTTCCCTTTCTGTTTATCTTATTCCTTTTGAGCTCTGCAGGTCCAGTTCTAAGCCAGCCATCTCTACCACCTACACCCGCTGGCATCTACCTTTTCCACTATTTACAGCACGTGTACCAAAAAAATCACACAATAAAATGCTCATTAATATACAGTCACCCTCAGTATTCAAGGGGATTTGATTCCAGGAGGCCCATATATAGCAAAATCTCAAGATGGTCACATCTCTTAAATTAAATGGTGTAGAATTTGATTGTAACTACACACATCCTCCTAGGTACTTTGAATCCTCTCTAGATTACTTAAAATGCCCAATACAATGCAAATGCTGTATAAACAGTAATGGTACATTAGAGAATAATGACCAAAAAAAGTCTGTACATATTTAAGACAGACACAATTTTTCCCCAAACATTTTCAGTCCATGATTTGTTTAATCAGTGGGTGCCAAACCTGTACATAGAGAGAGTGCAAATGTACCCTCTCACTTCATTCTCCAGTTGTTTCTCCTTGTTTGCCTCAACTTGTTGGCCGGACTGATCTCTTTGAGGCCAGGTATTCCTTCTTTGCATCTATTAAATGTTAAGGCTCAATGAATGTTTTCTGGCTGTTGGGATGATTTATATTTATAAAAGCAGAGTGGCTGGGGCTGGAGCTGTGGCTCCAAGGTTACGGCGCTTGCCCGGCATGCACAAGTACACGGGTTCAAACCCCAGCACCTACTTACACAACTAAGTGTTGGAGCAATGAGAGCCATGTGAAAAACTCAATAAAAACTGATTCTCTCTCTCTCTCTCTCACTGTCCTTCTCTCAAAAAAAAAGACACAAAATAAGAGGCTCTACTATTTCAGCTTACTGTGAGTCCTTTAAATACCTGACATATCTAAGCCTCAGAAAGTTTAAAATATACTAATGTATCTCAAATAACAATTTAATAATTATGTTCTTATAAAAATTCTCCATAACCATATTTTAAATTACAGGTAGTATTTCATATTATTTCCATAACAATGTTACCTCACTGTCAGGCCCATTTTCCTTCAATTTCTTCCTTTTAGTGTCCTTTTCTTGGCTTTGACTAGAAGGAGGCTGAAAGAGAAGTTATAAACAACTCACACCAATGACAAGTAATAAGACACTCTGAAATCTGAGGAAGGAGGGGGACATGCCAGCGGGCTGCAAGTGCCCCATGCTTAAAGGATTAGCGCTGGGTTCTCCTGACCACCACCTACAACCCACCGGGTGCAAGTCGTTTTCCAGAGTTCAGTCCTTCTTGTGTTTGCATTTCATGTTCTTGTTAATAAGCACATTTAACATATATTTTCTTCAACGTATCTGGCTAAACTTTAAACAAACAATGTTTCTAGAAAATGTGTGACTGTGGCCAGAAATATGCAATGTACTATTTCACGCAGATGTCACTATTGTCCAATATCTTCATGAAACAGTGCAAAGAACTGAAGAACATCTCACAGGCTGAGAAGACCTTCAGAACTTACAAGCTTTTTTCTTTTCAAGAAGATAATTTGTCCTTTTATGAACTAAAATATTAAAATGCTGTATTAAATAATGTTAAATACACCGCCCTCTCAAGATAGAACACCAAAACAAGGAAAGTTAAAAAGTCAAAAGCACCTGTCCTAAATAGCTCAGCATTAGCCATCGGAGGGAATGGAACTGTTGGTTTTCATACCCAAGGAAAGGCTAATGTATTTTAAGTATGACGATCTTTTTTTTTCAAATAAACGAAAACACAATTTTGCTACTGGGAAAAAATATGCGGAAAAAGAGCTGAGCAATTAAAAATTAAACCCCTGGGTCGATTTGGCGATTACTGGCGATCTAGCGGTTCCGGGGCCACGCAGGACACTGCACCGGGCGGAGCGTAGCTGCGGGGGTCACTGGAGGGCAGCGCACCACGGCCGCGGGGCCAGCCGCGCAGCGCGCCACGGCGGACACGGCCTGGGGGCGCCCCCAGCCCACGCACCTGCGCTCCCAGAGTTAAGACCGCTAAGTGAGCACGGTCGCGGGGCCCGGGCGGCAGGGCCAGCCCGCCATCCCCGCCCCGAGTCCAGGCCGCCCGTTACCTGCGCACCCGCAGCCGCGCGCTCCGCCTCCCCCTGCGCCGCCGCGGCCCCCGCCGGGCTCTCCAGCCTGGCCTGGTGGCTCAGCTCCTCCGCGAGGCAGAGCCGCAGGCGGTACAGCCGGTGGCGCAGGTCGCGGTTCTCGGCTCGGAGCTGGGCCACCTCGCGCGTGAGGCACGGCCCCTCGGCCTGGCACCGGTCGGGCGCGTTCAGCTGCTCGTCCCTCAGGCGCTGGACCTCGGTCCACAGCCAGCGGATGTCCTCCTCCTGCCGCTCCAGGCGCGAGGCCACGGCCTCAGCAGCCAGGGCCTCAGCAGCCATGGCGCCTGCTTCCCGGAGGCGCCCACGCCCCGCGGGGACTTAGCGGTTGCGGAGAAGGAGACCCGGCGACTCGGCCTGGGGCTGGCGACGGGGCGGGGCAGCAGCTCCGCGAGCCGCAGGGGGCGGGGCCGAGGCTGGACCGAGTGCAGGGGCGGGGCCGAGGCTCGGGGTCCTGCAGGGTTGGGAACTATGGCCTCAGTCTAAGCGGTGGCAGTGGGGTCACTGAATGGGCTCCCTTAACCTTCAGAGACATGTCCAGGTGCTACCTGCAGTCACTGTTTTCTGTTGAAACTATTCCTTTTACAGCTAGAGAAACTGAGGCAGAGAGAAGAGACTGCATCACTTGACCAAATCGTCCAATTCTTGGGCAAATCGTCCAATTCTTGGGCAAGGTCAATATCTCCATTTCCCAAATGGATTTCTCCCTTTCCACTCCTGAATTCTTGCAGTCACCCTTCTTTTCAGCTCCCAAATGTGTTCCGAAAAGTGGCCATTGAGCATCGACCTCCTTGACCTTCATGCCAAGGCTGCGCAAGTACAAAGACCACTCAGCAAGGGCACATGAAGATCTCTACAAAAATTTAAATCTGACCAGCAGGAAATTGCTAGCTCCTCCAGTGGAGGACAAATGCCATATATTCTTTATACATGCCTTACAACCATGAGCAGGAACATGAGTGGATTTTTATTGTTATTCTTAAGACTTAGAATTTTGGCAAATACTGCTCTAAACTCTTTGCAAATAGTAACTCCTTAACTCCTCACAACAAGAGATACTACTATTATATCCATTTATAGCTGGAGAAATTGAGGCACAGAGAAATTATGTCACTTGACCAAGGTCACCCAGTCACTGCATGTCAGTTGGAATTCAACCCCAGACAATCTGATGCCAGTGTCTATGCACTAACACTTTGGTGCCTTTCTACCTTGGACTGGTAGAGCTAAGAAAGGGAGCAGTTGCTCCAGAAAATAAAGGTTGGGTGATGTCAGAAAGATGGAAAAATAGACAAAAACCTCTCTAGGAATAGAATCACTTTGGGAGAAGGAGCTGAGAACAACAAGCTAATCAGATTAACTGGAATCATAAGCAGCTCCCAGGAGGAGGTTCCACAGCCTTCCACATGGAAATTTTAAAACCATTTGTTAAAGAACTCTGTTGAAAGGAGAAATAAGAAAGTACAGCATTTAAGATAATAATGATGAAATACTATAAATCTATGCAATGCAGACAGTAGAGGAAAATTCACAACTCTAACACCTATAATCATAAAAACAAAAAAATAAATTTCCACATTCTCCATGAAATGAAAAAAGAGATAATTTGGATACAAGGGCAGCTGGGGAAATAACTTTCTAAAAGAATTTCCAGAGAACAAAGAGTATCAACCTAATCAACATAATCTTGAGCATGAAAAAGGATGCAGTTACGTTTCTAATGAAAATTCCAGGAAACAGGCACAGGCTATAGAATCTGCTTTGTGAGCTTAAAGGTCAACCCATGTACATATCTAAGGCATAGCTGTTATCTGGGGGACTTGGAAGGCCTGCAAGCATCTTGTGATGCATCTGATGTCTTGGAGTCATGACTGCTTGCACACACATCCCACAATGTGTTCTATCAGACTGTCACCAGATTACCTTAATGCTCATGTCTCCAACATAAATTCTCAATAAAATATCTAGAAAAAGAACAGCGAGTTAAACCCATGACAATATCTAAGAAAACTATATAGAGCTGTCCTTCAATATCCATGGGTATTTGGGTTCCAGGACCCCCTTCCCCGAAAGATATCCATGGACACCCAAGTCTTAAATAGAATTGCATAGTATTTACATATAACCTACCCAGCATTTCTAATACAATGTAAATACTATGTAAATAGTTGTCATATTATTTGGGAAATAATGGCATGCACAAAAATAAAATTGAAATGGATCAAGGAACTCAGAATTAAACCAGCTACCATACAACTGCTAGAAGAAAAATTAGGAGCAACACTCCAGCATTTGGGAGTAGGCAATGACTTTCTTAACAACACTCCCAAAGTGAAAGAATTAAAGTCAAGAATCAATGAGTCGGATGCCACTAAATAAAAAGCTTTTGCTCAGCTAAGGAATTGGTCAAAACTGCCAAGAAAGAATCTACAGAATGGGGGATAATCATGGACTATGATTCCTCCGATAGGGAACTAATATCCAAAATTTACAAAGAACTCGAAAAACTTAATATCAAACCCACAAACAATCCAGTCAATAAATGCGCCAGAGCTAAACAGAAACTTCTCAGCAGAGGAAATCAAGCAAGCCAATGAATACCTGCAAAAGTGTTCTAAATAACTAGTAACCAGAGAAATGCCAATCAAAACTACTTTAAGATTTCACCTCACTCCAGTCAGATTGGCAAAGGTGAAGAATATAAACAATAACTGATGCTGGAGGGGTTGTAGGGAGATAGGAACACTACCACACTATTGGTGGAATTGCATATATATGGTACATGTTATATATATGTATGTGTGTGTGTATATATATAAAAAGACATATCTGTTATGGGGGAACTACAGAAGAGTCAGGAGACTGGAGTGTGGGCAATGTGGAGGTGATTCTGGATTAGGATCAGGGGCATATCATTGTTACTACATATGCATTTATGATTGTACAATGACAACTCCTCAATAAAATTAAAAAACAAATGATAGAGTCCCATCTCCCAGTCTGGCGGGAAGGTCACTGAAAAGCACCAGCTAACCATGGAGATGCCCAATCATGTTGACCAGCCCCATAACATTCTCCAGGCCTCTATCAGTCATCCCCAGTATGTTCACTCTCTGGCTCCTGTCTCAGAGAGTTCAGTCTCTCTTCCCTGTTGCAGTATTCTTGAGTAAAACCTTCCTTGACTGTTAAAAAAAGAAAGTCTGTACATGTTTAGTACAGATGCAACTTTTCTCAAGTATTTTCAATCCAGGGTTGCTTGAATCCATCAATGCAAACTCCACCTATTTGAAGGGCCAACTGTGTATGCTTTTCTTCTTCAACACAGAAATCCTAATTTTAGGAATTTATTCTGAGGATACATTGCCAAGAATAAAAATCCATATCACAAAAATTCAATGCAGGATTATTTGTTATTATAAAATACTGCATAGGAGATTGGTTCAATGAACTGTGGTGCAAACACAATGGAGTTCTATGCAGCTGTCAAAGAAAAGAAAAAAGAATTAGGAAGATCTCTACAAACTGATATGGAGTGATTTCCAGGAAATACTGTGAAGTGAAAACAGTACAGTTCAAAAGAGCATATATATAGTATGTTACGTGTTACATAAGAAAGAAAAAAGAAAGCACGTATATAGCTATTAATCATTACAAAAAGAAATAGAAACACGAATGGGGGTGCATATCTGTAATCCCAGTGACTGGCCTCAGAAGGCTGAGGCAGGAGGATCGCAAGTTCAAAGTCAGCCTCAGCAACTTAGTGAGGCCCTAGGCAACTTAGCTAGACCCTATCTCAAAATATTTTTTAAAAAGGGCTGGGGATGTGGCTCAGTTGTTAAGTGCACCTGGGTTCAATCACTGGTACCTAAAAAAAAAGAAAAAGAAAAAAAAAGAAAAGAAGAAGAAGGAGGAGGAGGAAGAGGAGGAGAAGAAAATACAAAGCAATGATGTTCATGTAGGAGGGGCCAGAAGGAAAATATGTGTATCTACTAATCATTACAAAAATAAATAGAAAAATATATACAAAATAATGATGGGTATTCACAAGGCGTCAGGAGATGGGAAATGAAGTGTGAGGGAGACCTGAGGGACTTCTCTGGGTGTTTCCTTTTGCATAGTTTTGACTTTTGAAGGAATATAAATATTCTGCATATTCAAAAGCTAAATCTATAGGTATGAAAAGAGTAAATTTAAATAGAAAGCAAACTAGAACAAACTTAATTTTAATTCAAATGACCATCATAACCAAACTGAAGGTGATGGAGAGTGAGAAAAAAATGACTGTATATCCACAGCCTTGTGTGGTGTGGGCAAAGAATTGTGAACAAATGCTGAACTCTTTTCAGAAGGTTTGTGCATTATAGTGGTGTGGGAGAAAAAATCCTGAAACTACTTTTGATGTGCTATAAGACTGAGCAAGAGTAAATATGTTGATACAGGGATCTACAGTTCTCATTGTACAAGAAATATATGGAATGGAAAAATATGGAATGAGAGAAGGAAAGCAATAGCCTTATGAGGATAGTTTGGATTTTGGTAGTTTTTATGAATTGGACTATATGGAGATGTGCATGTACACGTATATACTGAATATATGTACTGAATCTGTATGCTGACAGAATCAAGAAAAGTTAATCCAATAGCAACAAAGATACCTTATATCAAGATCTTGATCTCAAAAACCTTTACTCATTAAAAAAAACAGAGATCCTGGAATAAAGGGCTATTCCAGGACTGGGACACATAAATTCAAGATAAACCTAGAACAGTTTGTCTTGCTGGAAATTACTGAAGGACTCCCCATTTTTAAAAAAAATATATGGTAGGAACATGTCACAAGGACACAGGAATGACCTTGAAGGCATTCCCACTGTCCAAATTGGTACCATGTGAAGACCAAAAAAATTAGTATGAAAATTAATTATAAACCACTGAAAAATGTAGGAATTCATGAATCAAATCAGTGATAGAGGAAAAACAGATGAGAAGCAAGATGCTTGATGCCTAATGCCAAGGCCTAAATGGCAAATGTGGAGGTAAACACAGAACTAGAACATTAGAAAATCACCACTTTGCCACCTTCAGAGTAAAGATTAAATCAGACAAGAATCACGTTCAATCTAGGAGCCAATTTTGAAAAGTAGCAGGATATTTGTATGGTTATAAAACATCTCCCCTCAGACTATTAATTAGTCACAAGGGGAAAACAAAAATTAGACAATGGAGAAATCGGGCAATACCTTGAACAAGTGATCAAAATTAACATCATTTATGAGGAACATGTGGTCTTCCTGTGCCTCTAGATAGGACATTCCAAAGAAGGCATAGCATCCACTATGCAGAATTCCTACCTAGAAAGCATAGCCCTATTCTAATCTCAAAGAAATGACACATAAACACAAAATAAGGTACATATTGTTTAAATAGTGAAAGGTAGAAAGTGTAATCTTTAGAAATGTGGACATCATAAAAGACACTGGAGAAATGTTCCAGAGTAAAGAAAGTCATAATAGAATAAAATATGTGGGAGTTAATCTAACAAGGAAAGTAAAAGACCTCTACAACAAAAATTATCGGACATTAAAGAAAGAAATCGAAGACTTGAGAAGATGGAAAGATGTCCCATGCTCTTGGTTAGGCAGAATTAATATAATTAAAATGGCCATTCTGCCAAAAGCACTATAGAGATTCAATGCAATCCCCATCAAGATACCAATGTCATTCTTTCCAAATATAGAAAAAGCAATTCTAACATCCATTTGAAACAACAAGAAACCCAGAATAGCCAAAACATTATTAAGCAAGTAAGACGAAACAGGTGGATTCGAAATACCAGATCTAAAACTATACAATAGAGCTGTAGTAACAAAAACAGCATGGTACTGGTATCAGCATAGGAATGAAGACCAATGGAATAGAATAGAAGATTCTGAAACAAACACACAAACCTTTAAATATCCGATCTTTTACAAAGGGGGTCAAAATATAACATGAAGCAGAGAGCTTATTCAACAAATGGTGCTGGACAAACCAGACAGCCACTTGCAGAAAGTTGAAATTAGATTCTTATCTCTCACTTTGCACAAAAATCAAATAAAAATGGATCAAGAAACTAGGAATTAAACCAGCTACCATACAACTGCTAGAAGAAAAATTAGGACCAACACTCCAGCATTTGGGAGTTGGCAAAGGCTTTCTCAATAAGACTCCTAAAATGAAAGCATTAAAGTAAAAAAATCAATGAGTGGACCGTCATTAAACTAAAAAGCTTCTGCACAGCCAAGAAATTGGTCAAAATTGTCAAGAGACAACCTACAGAATGAGAGACAATCGTGGCCTGTGACTCTTCCGACAGGGGTCTAATATCCAAAATTTACAAAGTACTCAAAAAACTTAATGTTAAAAAACACAACCAATCCAATCAATAAATGGGCCAAAGAGCTAAATAGAAACTTCTCAACAGAGGAAATTGAGCAAGCCAATGAATACATGAGAAAGTGTTCTAAATAGCTAGTAATCAGATAAATCCCAATCAAAACTATATTAAGATTTCACCTACAGTCAGACTAGCGAAGATGAAGAATAAACAATAACAGATGCTGGAGAGGTTGTAGGGAGATGGGAACACTAGCACACTGTTGGTGGAACTGCAGTCTGGTACAGCCATTCTGGAAAGCAATGTGGAGACTCCTCAAAAAATTAGGGATGAACCCACTATCTATCCCTCTCCTGGGTATTTTCCCAGAGGAGTTAGAATCAGCACATTACAGTGACACAGCAAAATCTATGTTCATAGCAGCTCAGTTTACAATAGCTAAATTGTGGAACCAACCCAGATGCTCCTCACTGGATGAATGGATCCAAAAACTGTGGTACATATATACACACAATGAAATTCTACTCAGGAATTAGAAACAATATTGCAGCCTTTGAAGGTAAATGGATGGCAACGGAAAAAATCATGCTGAACAAAGTTAGCCAAACCTAGAGAGTCAAGGGTCAAATGTTTTCACTTATTTGTGGAG
>PVKS010042752.1:0-15250 GCA_004027875.1 Aplodontia rufa | reverse complement strand
CTGTAAAATCAAAATTAAATGAATGGGATGCAATTAAACTAAAAAGCTTCTGCACAGCTAAAGATTTAGTTGAGAGCATCAACAGAGAACCCACAGAATGGGAGAAAATTTTTGCCTGCTACACCTCGGACAGAGGGCTAATATCCAGAATTTATAGGGAACTAAAGAAATTAAAATCCAAACTCACAAAAAGTCCAATTGATAAATGGGCTAAAGAACTTAAAAGAAACTTCTCTCCAGTCGAAGTTCAGAAAGCCCATAAATATATGAGAAAATGCTCTACATCATTAGCTATCAGGGAAATGCAAATCAAAACTTCAATGAGATACCACCTCACTCCTGTTAGAGTGGCAAAAATGAAAAATACAAACGACAGATGCTGGAGGGGCTGTGGGAAAAGAGGAACACTTCTACACTGCTGGTGGGACTGCAAACTGGTTCAGCCACTATGGAAAGTTAAGGATCTTGAGATGACATTATTCTGTATCATCTGGGCCAATCCAGAATAAGGAAAATAGGGGGCCAAAGATAGATTAGAAGCAGGGAGAAAAGAGGATATATGTTGTGGTGGCAAGAAGCATGGGATGAGTATAGCTTTTAAAATGTGGAAAAGGCAAGAACATGGATTCTTGCAGAGAGCCTCTGGAAGGAACTCTATTCTGTTGTAGCTTAAAGTTAGCACAGTAAAACTGACTTCAGAGTTCTGACCAACATAACTGTATAAGAATACATTTGAGTTGTTTTAAGACACTAAGTTTGTCTGAGCTGATAAGACACTAATACAAAGCCTGGGGCAGGCTGGGTAACTGATATCTGCTTTACTAGCTTAGGGTAGTGCACCATCCTGCCAGGAACTAATTATACTACATGCTTTTATAAATATGCCATTGTGCATTCTATTGTCATGTATAACTATAAAGAACAGGGGGAGGAGCCAGGGAGGGAAGGAGAAATACTGAGGACTGAATTCAAAAAGGGTATACTCCATGCTTTTATAATTATGTTATGATATATTCTAATGTCATGCATACCTAAAAAAAAGCAACAACAACAACAAAACTATATAGCTTTATAAGTATTCTTATGTTGAGCTATCTTCCATGCCCAGTGAGTGTTCCACATGTTTCTTGTCAGAAACATCTTTAAGTTTCTATTCCCTTCATTCTTAAAATTGGGTATTATCATCAACAGCACCTAATACACATGATGGCTGTAGGGCAAATGAGTCAATGAAGTGAGCACACTTTTCTTAAGTTGTAAAGTAACCAGACCCCTTAGTCAAAATGACTTCATTGTTCCCTGTTTTCCACACCACTTGAATACCAATGTCCTACATGAGTAATCACGTTAAAGTGAAGAAAAGTGTCATACACTTGTTTCAGAATCATGTTCAAATCACAATAGATCATGATTAAGACTCTCAGGGAAACCCTGGAAAGAAAAATTAACAATGGTGACCTGAGGAAGACACAGTGCCCAAGCGAAGAGGCATTAGCTGGCAACCTTATGCTTTAATTATTTGAACTTGTAGGTGTTGAAGATGCTCAACATTTCCCTACTTGGGATGGAACTCTGCATATGCCTCTGGGCTTCTTAATGTTGTCTTTCTCTGGAATGCCTGTTTTCTTCTCTGCTCTTAATCCTTACTTGTTGCCTCTTCCCAGAAACCATTCATGGAAAGTGTTCTCATAGACCCTGCAATTATCTTTTTGCTAATCAAATCTATATACTTGTATGTTTCCAGCATAAAACTGTGAGTTCTTTCAGGACAAAACTATACCCATTGTCTCATCCTTAACACCCAGCACATTGTGTGGCTCGTAGTAAGTCTCAACAAATATTTCCTACATTCAGTTGATGAAAGGAGTAGATAATGTGTGAGTATCTAAAATTAAATCCACATAGCTCTTGTATGACTACGTCACTATTGCCAGGATTCAATTATATCTGTTCAGGAGTTGTTGAAATTAATAGCTTTTTAATAGTGCTCAGTATTTCTATTCAAGACTTCAGAACAAAAATAATGCAGGGGAAATGCCATGATGTAAAAATAGTTACCTTAAATGGAACAGCCAGACGTCAGAATCAAACAGAAATGCTCATATGAAATTGAAAATCCGCAAATCCTTGAGAGACTTCCCTTCTGCTGTCTAAATTTAATGTGGATAATTTATCATTCTATAAATACATTCCAGCTATAGTTCATTCATATGCCTTACAGTCTCTGTGTGCATTTCAGCTCTTGGCTTTACTGAGAGGATAAGCTCTAAGATTAAATGACTTACATAGATTTTCTATTGGAATGAAGCAGGTTGAAAATCTGGAGCACATATTATTTAATGAACATTGTTTCTTAGAAAAAAGACTCACAAGATCCTTCCACTAATAGGTATTCTCTTATAAGTTCTCCATTCCTCCCTTCCCAGTATGTATTTTTAATGGCATATCATCTGAATAATAGCTAAGTGAGAAAGGAAAACAGAACATTTTCAATTTGGAAAATGTACCTAGCTAAGTCTTTTATATATTTCTATCATGCCCCCAGCAGGTAATTATACTTAGTTTAAAAGACAGTGCCTTTCTCACCTTTAATAAGATTGAAAATGTTGGAGGGTGATCAACCAGGAAGTAGTCTAGAGGTTGCAAAGGTGTTGGGGGGGAGGCATACATGTCCTCAATCCATGTGACTGCTGCTTGTCCACTGAATGCTTTGCTAATGCACATGCTTGAGGCTTTTTTCACTGAAAGATTCTCTTTTAATTAATAAAGAATTTATTGGGCTCTTTCTATGTGATTCACATTCATTGATTTATTTTTGTTCACTGACTCATTTAGCAAAGTTTTTTTCTCTCTTTGTGTGTGTGTGTGCACACATGCATGTGTGTGTGTGTACATGCACATGCACGCACACATGTGTGTACATCTACAGTAGGAAAGGCTCCCTGATTGACGTGCAGAGATAAATACCACATGGTACCTGCCATTGTAAGCTACATAGCCTACTAGGGCAGACTGATATTTATACTCCAAATTTTACAATTCAATAAATACTATAAGAATATCACTGCTGTTATGCAGTATAGAAGCAGTGTCAGGAGATATGGTTTACTTAGAAACTGCAATGGATTACTGGAGAACTTAAGTTGGGGGAGATACAAAGATCTGAAAATAATTTATAATTTTGTCAAAGCTCAGATGTGGTGATTAGCTCTGTCTGTGATTTAGATATTTGAATAGCCAAAGGGAAGAGGCAAATTTGAGTAATGCTATCCTCAGCTTAATACTGTCACATTAGGTTCAAGACCAAGTGGATTCCTCGATTTTTAAGACATATAACACTGATTTAACAAAGCACTTTGAAAATAGTTGGTCTTAGCCTATTGGTTCATGTCTGTGTTCTCAGAATGGACCCATCCATAGGGTAGAAATGAAATGCCACAAGAAGATACAGCATGCCTCAAGAGAAGAGTCAGAGGCAAATCCAGGCAATTTATGAGAGTATGACAGTGACAACAATCACAGTCACATCAATCTCTCCATGAGGATCTTAAGTCCCTTCACATTTCTTGAAATCCTTTTAATTATTGATGTCGACCTGAACCCCAGAGCAATTCATCTTTTTGTTTTAAAAAGCCTTATTTTGGGGGGTTCATGATTTTATTTCATTTTATTTTTTAAATTCATTCAACATAAACATAGTCTTACATATTGGAAGGAATCACTGTTAAATCCAGATAAGATGTAATGCTTTACAACCTAATAATTTTTTTAGAGATATAGTGAGAGGGGGAAGGGTCGGATAAGGGAGGGTAATTGCGGGGGGTAACTCCTGGGGATAATTGCAATATCCAGAATATATACACATTTTATATTATTTTGTTAAAATCTTGTAAGGTTGTTCAAAAAAATTCATGAACATATGAATATTGGAAAAGTATGTTATGGCTGATGCTAGTCCATGGTCTCCCTGCTTTGACTACTCCCTGTTCCCATGTTTCCCCTACTTACCCCCATGTTAATTGGGCTTCTCTTGGAAATCAAGGGTTCCCAACTGCATTGATAACCCCCTACTCCCTCCCTCTAGTTGCTTTGATATTCCCCCTAATTCCTAGCCTTCTCTCCCTGTCCCCCTTTTTTCTCCTCCCAGCATCATAGTTATGGTTCCCCCTGCTTATGTAAAAATCCACCTATGTTGAGGTTATTATTTAGCTTAGCTAACTTTTAAAATCTGTCTTAGATTGTATTCTAGCTTCCACATATGAGAGAAAATATTCAACTTTTGGGTCTCTGAGTTTGAAATTATTTCACTCAGCATAATTTTTTTCCATCTCCATCCATTTGGCTGCAAATGTCATGATATTGTTCACTCTAACAGCAGAGTAGAACTGCATTGTAAATATGTACCTCAGTTTTTGAATCTACTCATCCAGTGAGGGTCATCTGGGTTGGTTCCATAGTTTAGCATTAGTAAGTTGAACTGCTATAAATAGTGATGTAGCTGTGTCTGTTGTTTGCTGACTGTAGCTTTTTTGGGAAAATACCCAGGAGTGGGATAGCTGGGTCATAAATTGGTTTCAGCCCTAGGTTTTTGAGGATTCTCCACACCATTAAAAAGCCTTATTGATTTATAAATGCATCCATTTAAAGTGTATAATTTAAGGCTCTTTTGGCATATTATTATTAAAATTGTGGTTAAACATGCATACCACAAAATTTGCCACTTGAAGCATTTTTGTTTGTACAATTCAGTGGTATTAATTATGTACGTGTTATAAAGACCTTGCCATTATCTATTTAAAATTGTTTTTAATCATCCCCAAAAGAAGTTTGTACCTATTAAGCATTCATTCCTCAATGCCCCACCTCCCCTAAGATTAGTAGAATTTACTGTCTATCTCATGAATTTGCCTAGTCCAGGTATTTCATATAATCAGTATTTTGTCTTTTTGTGTCTGATTTATTTATTTATTTACTTTTCTAGCTGGCATTATGTTTTCAAAGACATCCATATTGTTCTAAGTTTCAGAACTTCATACCTTATAATGACTCACTAATATTGCATTGTATGTACATACCGCATACTATTTACCTACTCATATCATGATAGACACTCTACTGCTTTCATGTTTTGCCCACTATGATTAAGGCTGCTATGAATATTTGCATACAAGTGAAAGCAATCCATTTTTATTATCACTAGTCAGTTACTCTCAGTAGATAGATGGACTTAGACTAGGGATTAAGTAATTTTCCCAAGATTATTGAAGAAATCATAGGCAGAAATACCATTTAAAGATGACATCTCAGTTGCACTCTATTTGTTAGGACTGACTAACTTCTCTAGATTCAATATATGACTATAATTTTATCTGTGGTACTATTGGGTTGAAATTAGTTGAAGCTCCATGTCATTCTACAGAGGTACAGTACAAACTGGAAACTGACAAAAATATAGATGAATAGTTAGCATGTAGGTGAGAAGAAAGCAGTTCCAAATCAGTTAGTATAATTGACTTCTATGTATACTTTCACAATAATCTATAAATATATGGCATATTTGACATCACTGTATGAAAAGATAAGCATAATACTTTTAATACCTGTAATATGCAGATTTCATGAAATGAATGCTGACAACTGGATGAATTCTAGTTAGTTGTATATAGAAACTACATCCAATTGAATGATACTTTCCAGAAAAACAGCTTCAACAAAGACATTAAATCTGATTCATCTGCTTTTCTGACTGACAAAAGATGAAGAATATTATGACAAAAGTAAATAACAGGGACCAGTTTTGAGTACCATTATCTTGGTGTTTTTTTTCTGATCACCTAAGTAGAGCTCACATATTAATAAACAAATGAAATCAGAAGTTGACATTTTAAAGAGAACCTGAGAGAAACTAAAGTTAAATGTAATGCTATATTAAAATCATGTCAGTGGATTTACTAGATTAATGAGCTAATCTCACATGGTTTTTGTGTAAGTTGTGCCACATTTCAAGTTTTGTCCTCTTTCAGGTATTGTACACCCTTGCAAATTCTGGTTTTTTTTTTGTCTTGTTCCTTCCTACCCTGTTAAGAAGCTTCTCTCTCTCAAAATAACATAGATTGCTGGGAAGATGAAAAATCAAGTCATAGAAGAAATATGATGATGCCTTTCAGGCTTCTGAATATGATTTTAAATTTAGAAAACATTTTTTCTTGTATAATCTGGAAACGTACAAATAGAATTTTAATTCAATAAAGTTAATCTTTTCTCTGACAGTATAAAAATGTGGATCATTTGACCTCATGTTAATGTCTGGCTGTGTGTTTGATTTGTGAGCTAGACTGTGTGGCCCATATACACTTGACCACTCTTTCTAGCTCTTGTGACCTCAGAGAAGTTGCCAGCATTTTTAGAGTTCCTAAGTAAAATGTGGAAACAAATAAAACCCAGCTCTTCAGTGTTTTTAAGATTAATAGAATCAGCACATTACAGCAACACAGCAAAATCTATGTTCATAGCAGCTCAATTTACAGTAGCTAAATTATGGAACCAACCCAGATGCCCCTCTCTGGATGAATGGATCCAAAAGCTATGGTATATACATACTATGGAGTTCTACTCAGCAATTAGAAACAATGATATTGCAGCCTTTGAAAGTAAATGGATGGCTATGGAAGAAATTGTGGTGAGTGAAATTAGCCTAACCCAGAGAATCAAGGGTCAAATGTCTTTACTCATCTGTGGAGGCTGGAACTAGACCCTGGCCTATGTGAAAGGTGATCAACTCTCATGTATTAGACCCAGCAAGGGTATAGAAACACATAACCTAGGGCAATCATAGAGATGTATTGGGAACGAGGCAGGGATCGGGCAGAGAGCAGGAGTAAGTGTGAGAAATTAGAGTGGGCTCTAGGAGATAAATCTGGTTTTAGGAATCTATACATATCATATTGTTTCATTGGAAGCATTTTTGATTGTACAATAACTAAATTTCTTAATAAAAAATTCAAGAAACCTTTTAAATGATTACTTCATAACATTAAATGAGCAACTGTTTTTAGGTTTTTACAATATAGCTGACACCTTGATATATGTAAATAGAATTATGTTTAAGAACTAGATGCTTTTCTGAGCCTTGTTTAAGTGTTATGTAAATTTATAAAAAATCTATGTAGGGTTACAAATAAAAGATTAAATGAACTAATGAAACTCACATGTAATCAGTAGAATCAATATTAGCTCTTATTTTTATTTAGTTTTTTATGTTTGATACTGAGGATTGAACCTGGGAGGAACTTAATCATTGAGCCACATCCCCAGCCCTTTTTTTTTTATTTTTGAACAACCATACAGGTTTTTAACAAAATAATATAAAATGTGTATAGATTCTGGATATTACAATTACCCCCAGGAGTGCCCCTCCAATTACCCACCCTTATCCCTCCCTTCCCCTTCCCACAATATCTCTAAAAAAAAGGATTATGTTGTATAGCATTACATCTTATCTGGATTTAACCCAGCCCTTTTTATATTTTATTTGAGACAGGGTATCACTAAGTTGCTGAGATTCCCTTTGAACTTGTGATTGCCCTGCCTCAGTCTCCCGAGGCACTGGGTGGGCATGATCCACCATGCCCAGCTCATATTTACTTTTCAAAGATACTATTCATTATACTTGAAAATAAGGATTAAGCAACTGCTTATTTAGATATTTTGCTGGCCATTGTCTTGAGAGGCAGTGACAAATGATAAACAGGACTAGAGGTGTTGGAAAGGGGTGTGAGATCATGGATATTTAAGGAGATCAAATGCCATCCAGCTCCCATGTAGAGAAATCCATTTCTACACTTGGCATTCTTCACTGGTCTTATTTATACACTGTGACAGGATTTACAGCCTCCATGAATTTTAAAACAAATGATGAACTGAAACCCAGCACCAAGCATTTTCACCTTAGCTTCCTCACTTCCTGCAGGTTAAGTAATCTTTCTTCCTTAACTGTGACTTTCCCCCATAGTGTCTGAATAAAAAAGAAAAGAACAAGCCACATTTGGCAAAGGGAGAAGTCTAAAGCTGTAAGGTCAATTCATGGTGTTAAGACATTCAATGTTTATTTTTTTATCCTGTGACCCTATCACTCAACTGTGAAGTGTTTTATTAAGAAAATCCCCACAGTTCTTCTATAGTTAAGCCTTTAAGATCTTAGCTACCTCTAGGAATATACTTGGCTGATCTGTTTAAGCATTCACAGATAAGTTGAACAAAAATATGGGGAATGGGAAAGATAGTTCTGAAAAAAGGTAGTGAAATTACTCTGAATCACATATAATAAATTTTCCTTAAAAGGGATTTTGTTTAGCACAACATGGATGGTATTTTCTTCTCTTCCATTATTCCTCTCTGACTCAATTGCAGAGGTTCTAAAGAAGAACAGAGGGTAGGGGGATAATTAACAAAGAAAATGTCAGCTTCCACTCCAGATCATCATTGTTGAGAAGCATCAACAATGGAAGGTAATGCTAAAATCCAGGAACCCAACCTCCAGAGCCCATCTCAGATGGCATTTTATAGAATTTTTCAGAAGATATTTTGCAACGTACATTTACATAAACTTTAAACTGAATTGCCTTTAAAATCTGAAGTGAGATTAAGATATGTTCACATTATCTTTGCTTTGGAAAAATAACTTTATTATTACTATTGTTGTTGTTATTATTATTACATTTCTGGGAATTGAACCCAGTGTTTTGTTCATGCTAGGCAAGTGTTGTGTATTGATCTACATCTTCAGCCTACGGACAAAATTAATTTAAAGCACATGCATTCCCAGGCTGGAGCAGTGGCTTGGTAGTTATGGCGCTTGCCTGGCATGCACAAGTATGCAAATTCAAACCCCAGTACCACGTACCCAAAGAAGTCTCATAGCAACGAAAGGCACATGAAAAACTAAATAAAAATTGTTTCTCTCTGTCTCTTGCTGTCTCTCTCTCTATAAAAAGAGATAAGTACATGCATTAAATAGACATCAAAGATGTGCTGTAATCCTCATAAACCAATATATTTTATGAAAATGACTTGAGCCAAATCCAGATGTGTGACTAATCATAGTTCCTTTAAGTTAGATATATCCTACAAATTTGGAAAATAAACAACTTTTATCTCCTCTGCCACATTTTCTCTCCATCCCATGATAATTTTAGTGCCTTCTTTCTATGAAAACTATTCTCATGAAAGAATCTTGTATCAGTCAGTATAAATGTGCATTATTTCTCTCAGGAGGACCTGAAGGTTAAGCCTGGGAATTAAAAGTAGAGTCTATTATTACTGGGATTTTATACACTAGCAACCTAGAAAGACTATCTTTGTGTACTTCAATGTGTGCACACATGTATATAATATATATATATATATATTTTTTTTTTGCATGTGAAATTGTGAGTAAGGATAATGGAGGAAAGATGTCCCTGAAAGCTCAAAAGGTGTTGATGCACTTCATTTGTATGCAAGACTGCTTATTTAGCAACAGATTGAAGCTCAAAATGAGCCAAGGTAGTTGTGTTTGATTAAACCAACTTTTTTTTTTTTGATGGGTATGCTTGGGGACTTCTCATGGGAAGAGAGTGAGCATAAGAATTAGAAACCTCTCAAGGTCCCTTCCAATCAGGGAAAAATTACTGCCCACACATAATTCTGAATATTTGTTCTGTGGTCTAAGTTTTCTTCTTTGTTGCAATTTTTACAGTTCTGCAAAGGTTAAAACGTTTGTCTAATGACTTCTGTCTGTCACCATATTTCCTGATTGTGTTTCTGATTTTGATCTTCAAATACAGACAGAAAATTCATAACATGCAGCCAGCTGTGAGTAGGAACACTAGATCACATGCTGCCAAGCACATAACAGCAAACCCAGCCTGATGTGTTAGCAAACTAATCATGAAAGCAGCTCTGGATAATTTAATCTCTTCATTATGAAGACCGCCATGATTTCCCACTTAAATTCTGATGCATCCCCTGCCTTTAAACCTCAAGGCCAAATTCAATTTTCTTTTTCTTGGCCTCTGTTTTCCACAGCCATCGCTTTAGAAGAGGGAAGTTCAAAGTGTAGAGAAATTATTGAGCTGATTTTAACCTAGCTGTTTTATTATTATATTTTCTTCAGACGTAGCTAAGGTCCTCTGAGGTCTCTGCTTTCATTTTTTTCAATGCTAGAAGTAAATGAAAAAGGCTTAGAGCAACATGGGAGTTGATCCAAGAGCAATGCTGTGAGCATACATTTGTCCTGCTGGGGAGTGAGGTTTCGCCTCCACCTACACTCTGAGGGGGCAGCTGTGATGTCTCGATGGGTTTAGAGAAAAATCAATATGCATCGCAATCTGTTGTTGTGCCCGTGGGACCATCGAGGGAAGATATGCTGTGTGCCATCCTTGTGTCACAAATGAGGTTGCCCCCAGCAACCAGGGTACCTCTGTGTTAGAGTGAAAGGCAGGGATGAGGATTATAACAGCAGAGACAAGTATCTCCAGCCTCTTCACATCCCCTTGTCTGTACTTGTTTCAAATAGTCCCCTTTGTTCCTTCTACTCCCACCCTGTCATTGTGTGGTATGTCTGGGTATTTAGCAAAGAGTGGATTTGAGGATAGAGAAGCTCTTTTACTGTCTGAAATTATACAAGCAAATGACAAGCTCCTCTGCTCTTGTAATTCAGATTAAAGTATTGTCAATTAATGACATTCGACCAGTAAATGTGAAACATCACAGTGCCTCTACATGCTGAACCATGCCTAACAAGGTGGAAGTGCACAGATCACTTCCTGAGGTGAAAGGGTGGCAGATGGGTCTTTAGAGTATTGAGTGCCATGAAGGAGAGAAGCAGAGAAATTAATTTTTCCCTGTTTAGAAGTGCTTGGAATTGCTTATCTGCAGATAGTGAAGAAGTGATGACATACTTAAATATTTAATGCTTACAGGACAAGTGTTGCTCTTCACAGAGCCTGCTTAGAGGGTGTCAACATGGAAGATGGAGGCAGCAGAGGACCTCTCTGTTTGAAGCCTTGCACTTCCACTTCATAGATTGATGTCATCATGTCCCCTTAGGGGATGAACGAACAGGGGCTGGTGGGGATTCTGTTCCTGATCAGGAAGACAGTGTCGACTTCTGAAGTTTGACAGAGGGTTGATCAGTTCAAAAGAGCAGTTGCTGATAGAGAACTGAGAATTCCCAAGAGAACCCTAATATCAGACTTTCCCACTACTAGGAAAGAGTTTTTATTTACACTCAGTAAGAAGGGTTTGCAGATCGTGCTTTAGAAATTAGGTGTTTGTTCCATACAAAAGAAATGAATTCTTTGAGACAGTCATGCCAATTCTGTGCTTGCTTTCCTTTCATTGGCTCTGTTTGCAGGATATATTCCAATTCTTCTTTTCTCTGTAGGTACCAGGTGGGTGCTGAAAAATTTCATATACTTGTAAAACCCAAAATGGATAATTCCCATTAGAAAAAAAGGGATCTCAAAGCTTACCCATACAGGGTGTTCAACAGATGCTCATTAACTGAATGAAGGTGGTGCTTAATTCTCCTCCACTTAGTTGGAAGCTGGAAAGGCTAGAGACATTTCTTTTAAGTGAGGGTGGTATGTGTTAATACACGCTGGAGTCACACACTCCACTTCCTAGGCCACAAAGGTATTTTTATGCCAGTTTACCTAAAATAAGTTGAAGCAGCATATGCTTATAGTCTAAAAGATTGGAGCAGACGGGGCAGAAGAACTTTAACATATGTGCTATTCGTTTGTTATTATTCCTATTTAATCTAAATAAATAGGATTTTAGCTAGATTGTTTTTCACAATTTTTGGTTATGAAACAGTACGTATAATTGGAAATATTTGCAACAAATATGTTTGTTTTTAAGCATAATATTTAAACCATCTCACCACTACTAAGTTTAAGAAGCAGCACATTTCTAATACTGCTGAATCTCCCTGGCTGGAAGTACTGGTATCACCTTTGTGCTAAGGACAAATCACAGGTAGGGTTTCACTCTATGTGATTCCTTATCATTCCATTCTCCAGAAGGAATGGCAAAGAATATACAGCCTTTCACACATTCTAGAAAAAAATATCAGTTTTTCAATTGGAGAAGCCGTGGATATGGGCAGATACACTCTGAAGCTTAGCTATGCTACAGCAGTGAGTGCACAAAAGCAGATTTAACTTTATTTTGCAAATAAAATACAGCTGTAATGTTTTTGCAGACAAAGTCTCTCCTTGAACTTTAATCCTTTTTAAAATTTTTGTATAGGCTGTTGAGTAAATGCTATTCAAAAATACAAGGTAATATGATTCTTTCCCTTGTTCCTAAACATTTTTTTAAATCCTTCGACAATACAGGCTGTTTTCAATTTCACCAACTGTAACACACTTTTTAATTTTTTTTCATGTGTGATGCTGATCATTTAACCTGGGAACCTTCTGCCTCTGAGACACCTGCCAAGCCCATTTCACTTTTCATTCTGAGAGAAGGTCTTGCTGAATAGCTCAGACTGGCCTTGAACTGGAGTAGTTGGGGTTACAGGCACATAGTACTGCGCCTGCCTGCAAGTTAAAACACATGTAAAAGCAATTGAATGGTTTAGAGAGGCACATTCAGACATTTCATTTAAGAATGAATAACCAAAAAAATTATTTAACACGAAAAATTTCTCCAATCAAATATCTATATCTATGCTGAAGTATAACATGTCTAATTTTTGTATTATTTTAAACAGTAAAATGAGCAAATGGCTCTACTAGCTGAATATTACATCATTAACTATTTTGAGTTCTTAAAATGTAAATAAAAAGGCAGAATATTTATATTTATATTATACAAGTCAATGATGTCAAATTAATGTTCTACAGTTGACTTTATAAAGATGTGATTAATATCAGGTGACACAAGTTAAAGTTGTGACTTTAGTGTCATATACATATATTTTAAGATGGCATATTTTTATTGAACAACTACTTATTTTATAGCATTCTACAAAGATCTGTGGATTCTAACTGAGCATGCTGGCAGGTGCCTATAATCCCAGTGTCTCAAGATTCCCTTCAACCTGTTAAACTTGCCTCAAAATTAAAAAGAAAAAAGGGCTGGTGTATAGTTCAGTGGTAAAGCACTCCTGGGTTCAATGCCTAGTTTTTTAAAAAAGTTCTGTGCTTCAAATATCTAGACAGAGTTTTTCAATTCAAGGGTAGACATAGTTATAATTGGGGGGGTGGGATAGCAGGGATTTAATATGGGGTGCTTAACCACTGAAGCACATCCCCAGCTCATTTTGTATTTTTTATTTTCATTAAGTTGCTTAGGGCCTCTCTAAGTTGCTCAGGCTGGCTTTAAACTCATGATTCTTCTGCTTCAGCCTCATGAACTGTTGGAATTTATAGGCATGCACCACCATGCCCAGCTTCATCTTTATAATTAATGTTATTTATATGATAGTCATTTCTAAAATATAAGGTACATGTACACAAAATGTCTTTGGGTTTTGGGATGTAAATGAAAGGAATCATGGACAAATTGGTGTATTTGCTTTTACTAGAAAATTAAAACATAAAAATGAAAATGGTGTCCTTTTGATAAACTCTTCCTAAATCATACTCCAAACTCCCTCTTCCTTAAATGGCTCTGTAGATGAACCTGCCAATATCCTGGTCTCAGATTCTTCTACTTTCCTCCAATGCTTCTACCATTTGCCTGCCTCAGGCACTCACAGCTAGAGTCAGATTCTTGATTTTGTTATTATCAATAAGAGCTTTTCAAATGTAAACACACACTATGTGCCTCTGCCTATGTTTTAGTTTCTTTCATACAATAATTCAACTTTAATAATTTTTTTACTCCACTAAGACCAACAAGTAATGACTTTCTCATTGCTTGAGAAAGTCCTACCACTTTCTCATTGTTTCCTATTCTTTCCCCACTCAACATGTTCTCACTTCCCTCCAAATCCAGTCTAAACTCCAGGTTAGACATATGATCATTTCTTTACCTACATATCCACTGCCTTATCAACCTTTCTCTTTGTTGAATCAGTTTGGCTAAAGTATAATCCTGGTTAAATCTATTCTCTCTATCTGTGCAGCCAAAAATGGATGATGGAAACCAACAAATATATTGACTAATTATTTTACTTTTAGTTCATTATCACAAAATGGGCCTGATTATATGGACTGACAGCCTTTTTTTTTTTTAACCTAGTCCAGGCCCTCTCGTGGATGACTATTCTTTTTTTTCTATCTCATTCTACCTACCAACATTGAAATTTCCTTCTAATTCTTATCTCAGCTGATACCCTAACTACTTATTTATCTAGAAAGTGAAAAAAAACCCATCAAAATAGAATTTGCACATTCTCCCAGATCACATATACCTACTAATCTGCTTCTATCACATATGCCTGACCTTGTCACCTAATTGCAGATACGTTAGCTTTCTGAGCTTTGGCCCTGTACTTATGTAGGAGATTAGAGTTCTCTTCACTTAAAACAAGGACACTACTTTTTTCTTTCTCCTTGTAAGAAGCTTTCCCTCTAGTATTGAATTATTGCCATGTGTAGCAACTGTAATGCCAATGTTTCCTTTCCCTATCTTTCTCCTGAGTACTTATTCCTATCTAACATATGAAATACTTTAACATAGTTATATTGTTTAACACATGGCATTTCCAATAGAAAATGTTACACAAGGGCAGGGATTTTTTAACTCTTTTGAGCACTGCTCTTTCCTCAACATGTAAGACAGAGCTTGGCACATAATACGCCTTCAGGATGCTTGATAAATAAGTAAATAAAAAACACAATTCAAATAATGCTTTCTATGAGCCAGTAATGTGCTCAATAAAATCTGTAGCCTTTTTCTTCAGTCAATCCACATGCTGATTCTACAAAGCAGGAATTTTCTTTTAATTTTTAATTTTTTAAAATTTTTATTTTTTAAATAGAGAAGGACAGTGAGAGAGAGAGAGAGAGAGAGAGAATCAATTTTTATTTAGTTTTTCCACATGGCTTTCATTGCCCTGACACTCAGCCGTTTACATGAGTGCTGGGGTTTGAACCCGTATACTCGCACATGCTGGGCAAGTGCCATAACCACTGAGCCACCTCTCCAGCCCTCAAAGCAGGAATTTTTATCTTTGACTTAAAAATGAGCAAATTTAGGCTACAGAAAGGAAAATTCTATTTTTGTTTCCTAAGGGCATGTACAAACTGGAATT
>PVKS010042751.1:0-15247 GCA_004027875.1 Aplodontia rufa | reverse complement strand
GGGGAAGGGCCTGGCTCACTCAATGATAAGGATCCCACTCTTGACAACTAAGCCCAGGGTCTCCTGGGCATGACGTGAATCCCTTCTGAGGGCAGCAGCTCCAGTGGCTTCCCACCACCTCCATATCAGCACAAACTCCAGCCCAGGAAGCTTGGGGGACATGCTCAGCCTTTATCCAAGACACAGCAAAGCCATTAGCATAGTGGTTTTTTTTTTGAGAGGACAGTGAGAGAGAGAGAGAGAAAGAGAGAGAGAGAGAGAGAGAGAGAAAGAGACAGAATCAATTCTACCTAGTCTTTCAAGTGGCTTTTGTTGCTCCAACACTCCATTGTGTACATGGTGCTGGGGTTCAAACCCACGTCCTCGTGCTTGCCAGGCAAGCACCGTAACCACTGAGCTACCTCTCCAGCCCCAGCATTGTTTTTATTTGCTTGCATGCTTGGCTACTGGTGAGCATGATATCCACCCTGTCTTCTGCTTCTTCCAAATCTCCAGCCACTTGCATGCCTCTTGAAAATTGTGAGCTGCAAACTGTAAATGCTAAATGTCTATTTTTTGTTATAGGGTCTATAATTTTCTCTGAAAAAGTGCACTTAAACAGTGTTAATGAGAGTGACTTTCATCCAGCTGAAGAGACACAGACTTTTTCTCTAAATGAACTTCCTGTACACATATAGAAATAACTCTGTAGAAGAATGTTGCGCAATACTTGGCCATTTTCTGGGTAAAACACTCATATATCCTTCTTTTCTGTAGAGATCTGGAAAATCAAAATTGAGCTCCTTTTGTTTTTTAAATCAGTAAAAATTCTTAATAGAAAGAACCTTCTTGCACCAAGTAGCTAAAGTCTCAGAAATGTGTTCTTGAAATATCTCAGGATTTCTTTCTCTCAGCCATTCTTCTTTATGGTCCTTGACATCTATATAATGGATTTAGATTATCATGAATGATGATTAAGAAACACAAATCATTATTCTTTAGAAGGAATCTCTTCAGTCTGTAGGGTATGAAAACCACAATGGTTTTCTTTTAAACGTTCATTGATTCTTTCAGTGGAAACTTGAGGGCTTCTGCTAGGTCCTGGCCATGCACAAGGTGGAGGACGGGAGCCGCATCATCCTACCCACAGTGCCCTCTTGTATTCAGCAACTGTGGACAGTGGCAGTGCCAACACCACACCACACAGCTGGATGGTGGCCAGGAAGGAGGGATGTGGGAAGGTGAGGAGAAACCTAGTGCAGTCTGAGATAGAAGTAAGTTCCCAAGGAATCTGAGTCTAAGCTGAGAATTAAGAAGAAATAGGAGGGGCTGGAGTGGAGGCCCAGTGGTTATGGTGCTTGCCAGGCATGCACGAGGACACGGGTTCAAACCCCAGCACCATGTACACACCTAGGTGTCAGAGCAATGGAAGCCATGTGAAAAACTCAATAAAAATTGATTCTCCCTCCCCCACCCTCCTTCTCTCTTTTCTCTTAAAAAAAATAAAGAAGAAGAAGGAAGAATAGGAGAAAACCTAGCAAAGGCAGGTGAAGTATTGCAGCGCAGGGCCCAGTGTCTGTGCTGAAATGCCCTGAGCTGGGAAGGGGCACACTCCGAGGGGACCAGTGTGCTGGGCTCTCATGAAGGCAAGGCGGGAAATAAGACTGGGTTGTTTCTTTTATTTATTAGCCTCGAACGTACCAGAAGTTGGTCTTAATCTTAACCAAACTGTTGATATAACATTCTTAGGGCAGTTAGCACTAAAACTAGACTCCTCTCTCAGTTCTCTTGGATTTGATGTTTCTCACTTGAGTGCTAGCAGATTTGCTTCTTGTAGGTTGAAGCTCTTTTAGAAGGTACATGGAAGTTTAGGACGTTATGCTGTCTCCATGAATTGGCCACTTTGTCACTGTGGAATAACCATCCGGCCCTAGTAATATTCCTTGTCCTGGAATCTACTTTGATATTAATCTAATCACTCCAGCTTTATTTTTAGTAATAATAACATGGTAGAGTTTACTTTTCAAACTATTGGTTTCTTTATACTTATAATGGCTTTTTATAGTTATTATATAGTTGGATCTTGATTTTTCATCCAATCTGACATTTATTGCCTTTTTTGGATTGTTTAGACCATTTATATTTAATGTGATTACCGATCTACTGACAGTGGATTCTCATAGCTTTAAATGTCTGAAAACTCACTATCTTTCCTTTAGTTCTAAAAACAAAAAGTGCTTTTCCATATAGACTATATTGGCCATTTCTTTTCTTCTATTTATTTTTAATTTTCCCTGTTTTTAAAATAAAGCTTTGAATTTCTCTATTTTCTTTGGCTAGCATTGTTTCAAATGAGAAGTCTGCTGTAGTTCTTTTCTTTGAATCTCTATGCAATGTGCACTTTCCAAAATCAGAATGCCTTTAAGAGTTTTTCTTTATCACTGGGTTTGGCCAATTTACTTATGGTATGTTGTATTGTGGTTTTCTGTTTCTTTTGCTTGGTGTTTATTGGATGTTTATGGTTATATTCTTTATTAAATTTTGAACATTTTGGGTAGTGCTTCCCTGTTATTTTGTTTATCTTATCTTCCTTGCAGAACTCAAGTTATATTGGGCCAGTGTTGGTTTCCCACCTCTCGCTGGTGTGTTTATTGTTGTCTGGTCTTTTTCATTTGTTTTCAATTTGTGTAGTGTTTGTGATTACTACTGCTTTTTCTTCTGATTCATTAGAACTTTTGTCTATAGTCTGATCAGCTGTTGATCCCGTTTCTCTGATTTTCATTTCATATATTGATTTTTTTGTTTTTAGAAAGAGGGGACAGTGAGAGAGAGAGAGACAGAGAGAATTGAGAGAATCAATTTTGTTTTATTTAGTTTTTCACATGGCTTTCGTTGCTCTGAGATTTGGTTGTGTACGTGGTGCTGGGGTTTGAACTCATGTACTCGCGCATGCTGGGCGAGCACTATAACCACTGAGCCACCGCTCCAGCCCCCATATATTGAATTTTTAATCTCTTAAATTTCCATTTTGTCTGTTCTTCTTTCTTCCTTGTCTCCTGTCATCATGCTTTTTCTTTTCTGTGCTCTCTTGTACAGGGAGAATATTTGACATAACTATTTTAATGCCTGTGCCTACTAATTCTATCACCACTCATTTCTGTGTCCCCTCCACTGAATGAGTTTATTCCTGATAATAGCTCATGCTTGCCTGTTCATTTCTAAATTTGTATCAGATGGAGACCTTGGAGTTTTATGCTATTGATTGTTAGATTCTATTGTTTTCTATTAGCTAGTGTTGGAGTTCATGTTTTGTGCATTTGAGCTTCTTGGAATCAGCTCACCCCTTGTAGGTTCACATTTAACCCTTAGTCGATCAATTTGCCCATGTAGCTGTGGTCCACAGTTCACTCGGAACTTCTTTTCAGAACTTCCTTCCACTCTAGCTGATTGGAACATGAACTTTCCAGTCCCCTGCATGAGCTTCAGGAATCTCCTACTCTTCTCTGGTGTTCCTTGTGCACCATTAGTAGTTTCCTCATAAACCTGCAAATACCAGTCTGCAGGTGGAGACTCTGCAGGGAAATTTCGCCAGCTCTCTGGAGCCTCTCTCTAGGCATCTCCATTTGTCTGCTTTGTAAATTCTGCCTCCCTCCTCCACAAGTCCATCAGCTTCTGTTTGGTCTTCTTCTTTTGGAATGGTCTTGGGGACCTCTCAGGAGGAGGCAGGGGCTCTGGGAGCACCTGGCTTCCTTGTTCTGTGGTTCCCTGACAGGCACTGCCTGGATGTGTGGCCATTGAAGGCAGGAGGGTGAGTCCTGCTTCTGACATTTTGCTCTCATGGTTATTATTTTGTCAGAGACAGAGACAGAATTTCATATTTCCAAGTTCTATATCATTACGGGGTTTTATCCAGTTGTTATTTCCTGTGAATAGTTGCACCAGCGCTTCAGGGCTGGGGGCCAGATATAGTGATTGAAATATATTTGAGTTAAATGCACAATTGATATGACATATGAGCATATTTTAAACCTGACTTAGAATTATTTCACAAAGGCTTGGGTGCCATCCAAGTCATTATGATACTATCATCTATCAAGTTCAGTGGTCTGATTCTCACATCATGGAATTTCTAAGCATTTATTCAAATGTGAAAACATTCTGGAGTCTTGAGATCAGCCAGGGGTTATGTTTCCTTGATATATTTACCTAAGGCTAAGTTACGTTCCCTTCCATTTTGGAAAACCTTCACGGAAGCAGTTCATTCTCCATCCACAGAGCCTCATAAAATCAACAGAAGTGTTTTGGACTCAAATGGCATTTCCATTCAAAATGAACATACCCAACTCATAAATTCAACAGCCTGTTTCTGTTCTCATATTTTCTGACTTCTCTGAAGCAACAGCCGTGGTTGAAACCCCTGGTTGAATTCCCAGAAGTGCTGTCCTTTAGTTCCCAACACATCATTCTCTCTAGGGTTCGGGTGACTGATCTGCACCCCCCGTCTGATCACTGGAGGGAGTTTTCTTTTCCTGCTTGTTTACACTTTTAACTATAATCGAGACACACGCAGATCAGGTTGAGGACAGCAACCTCGGCGCCACTCATTCCCTTCCCAGCCTCCACCCCTCCTCATGTGCAGCCACTATTCTGACTCTTACATCACAGTTGCTTTTCCTACATTTGTATTTGATGATTTTAATGACACAGTGGGGACTTTATGTATGCTATCCTTCAACACCACGGTGAGAGGGGCTGGGCTGTGGCTTGGTGGTAGAGTGCTTGCCAAGCTTGCAAGAGGCCCTGGGTGGCAAAATGAAAATAAATAAATAAATAAATAAAAGAACAGTGTGAGGGAACAAGGAGGCATGTGTCACAGTGGCCCTTTTCTGGGCTGTCATTTCCCCCACACTCCTGCCCAGGCATCCTCTGGAGGCCTAGGGACACATCCACATGACTGGCCATTCTCTCTCCCTTCACAACACAGCAGCCCAGTCAGAGATTCTGCTCCCAGTCCTCTGTCCTCGTCTACCCACTGCTTATAAAACTTGGGAAAGGATTGTTCTACGTCCAAACTTTCAACGACTCCCTGTGATTAAAAACAGCTTTATTGAAGTCTGGCTGGCACTCTATAGAGTGCACCCAGCTCCAATGTGGACGTCAGTGGTTTTCACTTTATTCACAGATGCAAGCAACCTTCATTGCAGTCCACCTTAGAACACACTCAACACCTCAAGCCCGTACCCTTTTGCCTCTAGTCCAACCCTCGCAAACCTCTCTTTCCCTCTTCTGGACACTTGGCGTGACTGTGGTCATGTAGCGTGTGGTCTTCTGTGCCTGGGTTTTCACTCAGTGTCATCTTACGGACAGTCATCACCGTCTGTGGCATGTGCCAGCATCCTTTTCACTGCTGGCTAATATTGCACTATATGGATGGAGTGCATCTTGTTTATTCTTCAGTTGATACACACATGGATGGTTTCCATATTTAACTACCATGTAAACATGTGTACACAGTTTTTTGAGTAGGCACAGGCTTCTATTTCTTTTGAACTAGGAGCAAAACTCTCTGAGTCCTAAAGGATGTGACACATGCTTCTTAGCTGGGCATCTGACATTCCTTGTGATCCGGACTTCATACGGGGACACCTAACACATTAGCTGCAGATATCCGTGAGTGTCTGCACCTTGATTATCAGAGTGTTCGCAGTTCCTGCACAGCGCCAGGAACTCCATGGATGCTGAGTAAGTATTCCTAGAAAAATGAATAGAAAGGCCCTAAAGCTCCCTCCCCCAAACTGCATCAATTCCAGCTGTGGCTGTCAGCACCCTCATCTTCCCTCCTGAGTGCGATGACTCAGTGTCAGGGCCTTGTCTATGCCTCTGCCTACACAGATCTCCTTCCCTGTCCTGCAGGCAGGTGCTTCCTGCCCCTGGGTTGGCTCAACTTCTCTTGCGCTTCCAGAGCACAGTATGAATAACTGTCACACCATTCAGCCCTGCAGCAAATGGGTGATAATTGATCTCTTCCCCTGGTGGCTGCAACCTCCAGGTGAACCTTCCCAGAGAGCAGCACCGGACCCTGCAGACATCTCCCGGGACCTCGCCCAAGGCCTGGCATGCAGTAGGTGCTCAATAAGTACGCCACGAGGGCGTGATGCTGTCACCGCCTACTGCGTGAGTTTCCCCACATCTGAATTTTAAGGAAAGCTCAAATACAGACTTCTCTTTGTCGTGGAACACTCTTTGTGTTTCTCTGAAGCTTTGGTTGTACCATCTGTTGTAACCATGCAAAATGTCAAGAAGTCTGCAGGGAAGAGCGTTCTTCCAGGTGAGGCCTAGGACTCTATGCCTGCACTTCACAATGAGGTGCTTAGCTTAGCTCTCTGTCTTTCAGCTGTGGCTGTCCCCGAGGACTCTCGCACACCCACGCAGCTCACTGGTGTCTGACTGGGAAGGAGCAGAGTTTCTGTGTACTGGAGGGGTGCAGGGTGCTCCATTCAACCAAGTCCTGCTACTTAGATGGATGGTCCCATAGACAGAGGAAAGGGTGCTCCATTCAACCAAGTCCTGCTACTTAGACGGATGGTCCCATACACAGAGAGGAAAGGGTGTGCCATTCAACCAAGTCCTGGTACTTAGACGGATGGTCCCATAGACAGAGGAAAGGGTGCGCCATTCAACCAAGTCCTGGTACTTTGGTGGATCGTCCTTAGACTGAGGAAAGGGTGCTCCATTCAACCAAGTCCTGCTACTTAGATGGACGGATGGTCCCATAGACGGGACCATAGCCACTGGAGCATATTTACCTTTTCTGTTGCCTGTGGCCATGTGATGTGAATCTTACAACATGAGTTTATGTTACATTGTTAAATCCATGGCGTGAAGTTCAAAGATGAATGTAACACTCCTTAAAAAATGTAAGGATGGGGCTGGAGCATTGGCTCAGGGGTTATAGTGCTTGCCTGGCGTGTGCGAGTACCCAAGTTCAAACCCCAGCACCACGTACACAATGAAGTCTCAGAGCAACAAATGCCACGTGAGAAACTAAATAAAACTGATTCTCTCTCTCTCTCTTTCTCACTGTCCTTCTATCTTTTAAAAAAAAAAAGTAAGGAGAAGTGACAGGTGTCCCCCATAGGTCACTTATGATTCACAAGGATTAAGCGATTACTCATCACTTTTCCTGCAGTCATTTAAATAATTTCACAACTGACTTTTGGAATGTGCTTCTCAATCTCACGTGGCACATTTCATTGAATAATATCTCTTATATACATTCACATTTTCAAGGACTTTGCTTTTCTTAACGAGGCTACTTTTAGCATAGAGGAGGATAAATTCAAATATGACCAAGTTTTATTTAGTTCAAATTACACACAATTGAGTTGAGAGAGAGTAACGTAGGAAAAAGAAAAAAGGGAAATCTGGGTGGAATTAATTAGCCCTGAAGAATGACAGCTACCTCATTCCTAGCAATGTGTTTGGGGTAACGTCGGTTTCGTAGCTCGTAGCTCAGATGTGAAATTAGAGTGCTACAGTCAGCATTTTCATTTTTATTGAAAACTGCAGGGTTGAACTATTAATTTGGCTCTGATCTGAACGAACTTCTTAGCTAGCAATGCTATTCATCTTCTGATTCATGGAGTTTGCTAAGAGCTTTAGTTATATTTGGGGGAGAAAATGACAAAGCAGTCTCTACTTGGTGGAGACCCTGCTCTCTTCCCATTGGGAAGTTCAGGCTCTTTACGAAACCATGTTTCTCCTCTTTCCTTGTGCATGGCTCTCACTTTGTGTCCAGCTAACCTGTGGTCAGCCCAGGCCCTAGTGGTCAAAATCCTGGCCTCTGCCAAAGCTGGACCACGAGAAAGAAGGTGGGCACTCTTAGTGTAAGTCACTAGAAGGAGGTGGACCTCACGCCCAGAGCCTCCTCCACGATTTCCACGGGAGAATCAGCAGTGTCAGGAAACTAATGTAGTGACTTGAGAAGGCATCACATCTGCTGTGCATATGTATAGAGTGACTCTTGTGTAGTGCCAAGCATCACAGAATGGCCAGGCTCTGGCGACACCTGCAGTCCCAGTGATTTGAGAGGCTGAGGCAGGAAGATCACATGTTCGAGGTCAGCCTCAGCCACTTAGTGAGACCTTGTCTCAAAATAAAACAAAAGGAAGGAATGGGTACATGATCAGTGTCTCCCTGGCACATGTGAGACCCTGGGTCTAATTCCCAGTACCAAACTCATAAAAAGTCTTAGAGCTGTCGAGGAAAATGAGAGGATTGAACACTGAAGACCATTAGTCTTTAAAAAATGCCTTCCCTGACTCCTCCTCCTACTTTTAAAAAGTTGGAAGAACCTAAAATCGGTTCTTGGTGCATAAAGGACTGGTCTCGTGACCGTTTGGTCACTTAGCAGCATGCAGTGCTGAACGGTGTGAGCTTGGTCCATGCATCGGTCCCCACCACCCTGCTCCAGCTGGTGCCTTCTGCAGCCTCTCTCTGGACCACGGTAGCAGGCTGGCGATCTCATCAGGTCCTCCGCCGTTGCCACGCCCACGAGCCTTTTAGCATTCACTGGAGCTGGGTGAGGAAGGACGTGGGGTGGCACACAGTCCAAGGTCTATTTTGCAAGGTGGCCATTCCCCCCTTGGGGTGTTGGGGTAACTGCGTGGCTTTGCTGAACAGAAGCCCACACGAGAGCAAGGTCCCTGGTGGAAGTATGCGTCAAATGCCCCAGTGTGCTGCGGGACTGTGTCATTTGCCCTGATGACTTAGGTGGCACCTTCAGTGCCTTCTGTGGCCTGATAACCAGAAGGACTGTGGATCCCCCCAACTCCCCAGCTGCGAATCTGCTGCTGGAGGTCCACTGCCAGCGTTCCCAGGTGCTGACATTTGGGAACGAGATCCCATTGCCACACAGTCAGGCAAGAGGCTTCCGAGAGACAGACTGCATCCAGGAGCGCAGTTGTCTCAGGGGCTCTGGGGACACCGGCACTGCACCTTGCGGTGGTGGGAGGGGACTCTGCAGCAGGCTGTCTGCTGGCTCTCTCTCTGCTCCCTCACTGTGGGAGCTGATCCCTATGTCCTTAAACTAAATATAACTTTGTGACACACAAATTCCAAAAGAGCATGAATCATCAATGGATTTCGCCATGTCCCAGTTAATATGAGACGGAGAAATGAACGAGTCACAACCATGAGTCACCAGTTCAGTTACTAGACGTTTTCAGTGGGCTGGTAGTAAGCTTTATTTATACCAGCTCATTTCATACATGGAGTTTTACTAAAAGTCAAAGCGTAGAGTCATGAGTCACGTGGGGGTGTGTTCTGTAAAGTGTGTGGTGAGGCCGTGTCCTTTAGTGACCTTCCCAGGGAGCATGGACACACCTAGCTGTGGCAGAGAAGCCTTTGAGGTGGCCATTTGATGCAAAAAAGACAGAATTGATCACACAGCACCCTGCTTACAGAAAAAGTCCTTGTACAGGTGAAGGAGTGTGCTCTAACACACTGATAAAATTACATTAAACACACGCACCAATAATATAGCAGGGGACCATTGTCACCAGGTACTATGCACTGCACAGAGCCATGAGCTGGACTGGAGGCTCAGCAGACATTTGTCCCACCCATGCCCCTGAGTGACACTCTGCATTGCTACCCCATGCTGGCTGCAGGTCACCAGGTGATAGAACTGCTCACCTTCATTGTAAATCCATGACCTGTCATTGACCAAAACACCTTCCCAGGCTGTTTGAGTGTATGCAAATATTCGCTTTTATGTGAAAATGCTTCCTCGTAAAATGAGCTCTACTGTTGCCATCTGTATTCAGTGGGTCCTCAGAAAGTCACGGCCTGAGAGCTTTAGCGGCATCATGACTTTCTTCCATGTCACAAAGCTTTCCCACATCCGGTGATGTTCTAGGCTTGACCCTTTCTGCCATCTTTTGTATTTCTTATGATTTTATGGGAACTTACATGGGGCATTAGTTGGCTCTATTCTAACGTTTGCTTAACATTAGAAACGCACAGCTTGGGTGGTGCCTGGGAGCTCAGTCAGCGTGCTGAGTTCCCTGGAAAGAGGTCTTGGAAGAGAGCACTGATAAAGGGGTTAAAAACCCGAAGGTGTAGCCACAGGTGTGTAGGTGTTTTATTTGCAGGAGTTAGAATGAAACTTTTGAAATAAGCAGATGAGAAAATTTAGTTTGGCACATATTTCATATAAAATGCAAATGGGAATGTTTGAAGTCCTTAGAGCCCATGGGATCGTGTATATGATATCACATCACCAGAATGAAGTAGAATCCACAGTAGTGATGCCTTTTATATGTGTGCATTTTAAGCACATAGACAGGGGGACCAGACTGGAAAAGGTAAAAATGGAGATGAGGTGGGGCCTGGTGGAACTGGATGATGTCGTTATTGGTGTTGTCAGCTTTCAAAAGAGTGCATCGTTCATTTGACACTCTTCTTTGACAAGCAGTTATGCTTTTAAAATGTTCGATGTTTGACCTTCAATATTAACTTTTTAGTCCTGCTAGGACAGGTCTATGTAGGATGGACATCAGTGTAGCCAGCAGCCAGTGCATTTGATCCTGGTTCCTGGTTGTGGTCTCTGTTCGCTCGGCCTCTCTTCCTGGAGACTCTGGAAGCTAAGCTGTGTGCTCCAGGGAGCAGTCGGGACCCTGTCTCCATGAAGTTTATGTCCTCCTAGGGAAGACAGATAGTAAATGACCACCTAATATGAAGTCCACTCAAGGTCACTAGTATAGGGATGGAGCGGAGCATGAGACACCACTAAAGTTATTAAATTAACAAAGCCAATCTAGGGGAATTTATCCATTTGCATACGAAATATGAAACTAGAGTGGCACCTTCTTGTCCAGCAGCAGCCTCCCTGTGTGGAGTATTTCGGGCAATTTTGCAGTATCGTTTTCGTTGAGCTCACGGGCTTTTCTGCAGATGCCCCCGGGAGGCCAGGCTGACTGGGTGCCTGGGCAGGAGGTGGGCCTCACTCACGGCCTCTGCTGTTGTCTCCTTGCAGTGTTCGGTGAAGAGCCTCACTCCAGCCTCTACTTTGTCAATGCATCTCTGCAAGAGGTAGTGTTTGCGAGCACCTTGGGGACGCTGGTGCCCTGCCCGGCTGCAGGCATCCCTCCTGTGACTCTCAGATGGTACCTAGCAACGGGCGAGGAGATCTACGATGTCCCCGGGATCCGCCACGTCCACCCCAACGGCACTCTCCAGATCTTCCCCTTCCCTCCTTCCAGCTTCAGCACCTTAATCCATGATAATACTTACTATTGCACAGCTGAAAATCCTTCAGGGAAAATTAGAAGTCAGGATGTCCACATCAAGGCCGGTGAGTAGCTCCTCTGGCTTCGGGTGGGGCTATAATGACCGATAGTAAAATGCTGTTGGGAACCAGTTGGAACGCCTCCATTAGGCCATCTGTCACTGAAAAAGCGCTGCGTGTGGTTTCAAAGTGCTGTTTTCCTGGAAATCAGGGTGGCTTAGGTGATAAAACAAAAACTCACCAGCAGTGATTACCAAGTTTGCAGGTTCTAAACCATATCCCAACTGGATTATTTTCCTGCTAGGTGATACTGTGACCACCGCCACATCCTGTGTATTTGCCTCAATCGTTATAGTTTGAATGTGCGATATCCCCCAAACTGATGTGGCAATGCAGGAATGTGCAGGTAAAGTGATTAGATTACGAGAGCTATGACCTCATCACCGATTGATCCATTAGATGGACTAACAACTGAAATGCCTCACTGGGTGGTAACTGCAGGCCTAGGGGCATGGCTAGAGGAAGTAGGTCAGTGGGGCTATGCCCTTGGGGAATATATCTTGTCCCTAGCTCTTCCCCCTGTCATCTTCCTGACCCTCAGGAGCTGAGAAGCGCTCAGGCTCAGAGCAATGGAGTCGGCCAACCATGGACTGAACTTCTGAAACTGAGAGCCCAAAATAAGCTTTTCCTCTTCTATTTTGCTCACAGCAACACAGAACTGGCTGACGAACCTTCCCTGACCCCATCCAAGGCTGGTGAACAGGAGAAAAAGACAAGCAGTTGGGCTCAGATGAAAACAGCTCCCACATGCTCTGTAGTAGTAGAGACAGAATTGATCTAATACCTCTGCCTTCCCTGGGAAAGAAAAATGCTATTTAAACATTTTTGAATATATCACATGTTGTTGAAATATGTTCCTTTTAACAACATATTGTGACTTTTAAAAATTGTCATTGCTACAAGTTAACCCAGAAGCACTGCCTGAGATACGCACACTTCAAAGGCTTTATGCACAGGACATATTGTGTCCTCGCACAGATTTAGGAAAGCCTTGTAAAACAGACTTGCAGTTAGACTCCTGTTAGCAAACAGAGCTTTGGTTTTTTAAAGGCCAGCCCTAAAATACTTGGGTCGACTATCATAACTTAATGGCAGGACAGGAGGAATGCGAGTCTGATTGTTGTCTTATACACCAGCTTGCTGGGGCTTTGTAATAATTTCTTCAGTGGAAGGCACTAGAAGGAGAACTATTATAGGATTTTTCTGAATTGCCTCACACTATCTCAGATGTATGAATCAGACATTGGACTCTGACGCTCTGTGCCCGCCAGTCATTTTCCTAGCCCTATTTTAATCTCCATGACGTGCTCACCAACTCCAAAACCTGTGCAAGAATGCACCAAAGAAAGGCTGTAAAAGATTGACTTTAATCAAGAGATATGAAAATTTGATATGCCAAATTGTTAAAGTAAAGCAAAGGAAACTTGTTTAGGGACCTCTAAACCTGCCAGAGAGAAACAGCGACTGGCTTCCACCTGGCAGACAGAAGAATGTATTTGTAGTCTGCAAAGCAGCACTCATGCCGGAACCTGGGATTTGAACATCAGTGCATACACAGCTGCTGGTATTGGTCCTTCATTTCTGACTTGGGCTACCTGTCCATTAAAGCCTCGACCTCACTCCGGCTCTGACTCCTATTTTCTGAGCCTGTCGTGGTAGTGATGGCTTGCATATGGCACTGGGTGCTTTGGAGGGACGGAGGGTGCGTCACTGTGTCAGCATCTCTGCCACCTGCCCCTCCTGCACACTTAAGCTGTGGCCACCTCCCTGGTGGTATCGGAAGCCTGAGAAATGAGTCCGCTACACGCAGACTGTGTCCGTGTGAATGTGCAAGATGAACGGCCCAGATGAGGTCTTCTTTCCCTCTCAATTTTTCTCCCATTATGAACACACCATGGTTGCAATGATCTGCTATTTTTAAGTTTGTGTTCATTTACTTTTTGGTGTTGGGATTTGAAGCCACAGCTTCACACGTGCTAGGGACATGCTCTACCAGTGAGCTACTCCTCCAGCCCAGAGGAATCTATTAGATTGCCTGTGGATTGCTTGAAATCTGGTTCCCCTGGGAATATGACTAGTGCAGAACAGGTGGTCATTCAGAAGGACAGGCGTGGGAAGCCTCTTCTACTCTTTAAATGCAGGTTTTAACTGAATGAACATCCACTCATAGGTGTCCTCTAACTGTCCCATAAGCTTGGTTCTGGGATTTTCCTGAAATAATCCATTCCATAAAAGCTTTCCCTTTGGCAGCACAAAGAATTTGACCTAGGTCAGGATGCAAGACACTCCTGGCGTCTCTCTCGTCAGCAGTCCCAGCTCTAGCATCAAAGGCTGCCTTGCCCTTTCTATCCAGGGGCTGGGATGCAGAGGACAGCTTGACAGTACTGCCCCATGCCAGAGCAGCAGGTGTAGCTTAGCAAACAGACCAGCTGCAGGCCAGGCAAGGAGCAGGTCTAGCCACGGTTTCCTCTTTTGTGACTGTGGTTAGCAGCATTTGGCTGTGATTTCTGCTTATGCCCAAAACCTTTTATCTAAAACAATCCAAACCCAAACAAATAGAAAACCCAAAAGACAAAATGTAGAAGCAGCAGCTTTGAAGGTTTGCATGTGGCAGTAGAGGAGAGCAGCCTTCAGAAACTCGAAATAACACAGTCTACTGCCTTGATTTCTGGGCGGAGGGCACAAAACTCAGTGCATGGATTTGTAGGGCAGCTTAGTTCACACCAGTCCAGTATGAGTAATGATGGCCTTCAAGGTGGGAAAGAAGAGTGAGAGTCTCATGGAGCTGGGAGTAAGGTGGCCTTCAAATTGGGAATGGACAGTGAGAGTCTCAGGAGTTGGGAGTTAAGATGGCTGTCAGGATGGGAATGTACAGTGAGAGTCTCAAGAACTGGCAGTAATAATGGCCTTCAAGGTGGGAATGGACAGAGAGAGTCTCAAGAGCTGGGAGTAATGATGGCCATCAAAGTGGGAATGGACAGTGAGCATCTCAGGAGCTGGGAGTAAGGTGGCCTTCAAGTAAGGAATGAACAGTGGGAGTCTTAGACACTGGGAATAAGGTGGCCTTCTAGGTGAGAATGGACAGTGAGAGTCTCAGCACTGGGAGGAATTATGTCCTTCAAGTTGGGAATGGACAATGAGTGCCCCATGATCTGGGAGTAAGGTGCCATTCAAGGTGAGAATGGGCAGTGATAGTCTCAGGCATTGGGAGTAAAATATCCTTCAAGGTGAGAATGGATAAAGAGAGTCTCAGGCACTGGAAGTAAGGTGGCCTGCAAGCTGGGAATGTACAGTGAGAGTCTCAGGCACTGGGAGTAATGATGGCTTTCAAGGTGGGAATGGACAGTGAGAATCAGAAACTGTGAGTAAGGTGGCCTTCAAGGTGGGAATGTACAGTGAGAGTCTCAGGCACTGGAAGTAATGTGGCCTTCAAGGTGGGAACGGACAGTGAGAATCAGAAACTGTGAGTAAGATGGCCTTAAGGTGAAATGGACAGTGAGAGTCTCAGGCATTGGGAGTAATAATGTCCTTCAATGTGGGAATGAGCAGCGAGAGTCTCAGGAAGTGGAAGTAATGATATCCTTCAAGATAGGAATGGACAGTGAGAGTCTTGGAACTGGGAGTAATGATGTCCTTCAAGGTGGGACTGGACAGTGGGAGTCTCAGTAACTGGGAGAAAGATGGCCTTCAAGGTGGTAATAGACAGTGAGAGTCTCAGGCACAGGGAGTAAGGTAGCCTTCAAAGTGGGAAAGGACAGTGAGAGTTTCAGGCACTGGTAGTAATGAAGTCCTTCAAGAAGGGAAGGGACAGTGAGAGTCTCAGGCACTAGGAATAAAATCTCCTTCAGGGTGGGAATGGACAGTGAGAGTCTCAGGCATTGGGAGTAATGATGGCTTTCAAGGTGGGAATGGACAGTG